>APFE031513264.1:17896-62718 GCA_000404065.3 Pinus taeda
ATAAGCATTAGTTTGTTATAACTTTTTAATTTTAATTTTATTCAATTTTATTTTAATTTATTTTATTTTATTTTATTTGAAGAGTCTAAATTTTTTTACATAACAAAGGCAGTTACAACCATCTCCTCCACGCTGGAGAACCCCAACTCGACATAATTTTATAAGTAATCATAATCAATAATAAGGTTAATAATACAAAATATTTATCAATATTAATATTGAAAAAATATAATAAATAAGCTTTGAATAATTTAATAATAATGGTTAATCATAATAATAATCATATTTGGGTTCATAGATAGTTAAGATAAGTTTGAGTTAGTCAATTTGAACCCATGGTGTTTAATAAACCCAATGGTATTTAATCTGTGATAGTTTGTTATGATATAAGCTTAGTTAAAGTCTTAAATTATGGGAAAATGTAACCCATATTAACTTATCCTGCTTGACATTGGGTTATAGTATATTAATTTAACTATTTATTCTATTAAAAATTATTTTTCATTAATTAAAAAAAATTGAATGTCTTTCTTAAAATACTTTGACTAAACTTTCTTTTATTTTTATTTGATATTAAATTTATTCTCAACTATTATATATTTTATTAAATTAATAAAAATAATTTGATTTATTTTGTTGGCCTCTTGGACTTTAAGGTTTTTCCTCTATTTATTCCCTAGCTTGATTATTTTTTCATCACTATTCTTGTCGTGAAAATGAAAGACACTAACAATGCCACAAAGACAAAGAAGGACACAAGAAAATGGTGTGAGTTCCATAAGAGCCCCACTCAGAACACAAATGATTGTTGAGCCAAGCAATCACTAGTGGTCGAGCTGAAGGCTTCTGAATCAGATGCATGTTCTGACCCCGAGTCAAAATCGACAAGGGGAATGATAGACGACAACATAGTATTGATGTGGAGCCTAGTGCAACTATTGGCACCACCAAGTTCTAGAAGATTGATCTTGACAATCTAGAGGAGGGGGAACGACTCTTTCACTCATAGATGTGGGTGAAGGGTTCTTCGGTGTAAGTTCATTTCTGATAGTGAAAGCCAAAATAACCTTATTTCATAAAAGGTCGTGAAGCAGTTGGGCCTACCGACCACACCACACCTACAACCATACATCGTCGGGTGGCTTCACCAAGGAAAAAATCTCTGCGCCAGCTAGCAGTGTCGCCTTCCCTGCAACATCAAGCCCTTCATAGATAAGGTACTATGTGATGTTGCTCCTCTTGAAGTTTGTGATGTATTATTAGGCCAACCATACTTGTGGAAGATTCATGTTGTGTATGAGTCTAGGCCTCACATTATTATTATTACTTTGGGTAATAAGCTATACAGGATATCAGAGGTAGTATTGCCTACTACCATCTCTTTGATCTTTACGAAACAATGCAGTAAGATCATTTCCTAGACCGGGAAATTTGTCTTCCTTATGATTCACCCTCAAGGCACATAGAATATGGTGGCCACATCCGCAACCTCCAAACAGGGCTCCTTTGCACGATAGTAGCAGATGGACAAGGTCGTGGAGGAGTACAGGGACATCTTCACCTCACCCATAGGGATACCCCTACACTGCCAAGTCAAGCACTCCATCGATTTGACCCGGGTGTAACACTACCTAACAAATCGATCTATTGATGCTTTGTTTTGGAGAATATGAAATCAAGAGGAAAATTCAACAACTAGTACAAAAAGGGCACCATAGGCCAAGTTCATTACCTTGTGGAAGTTTGATCATGTTGATACAAAAGAAGGACAGGACCTTGAGACTCTATATTGACTATGAGGCGCTGAATAAGATCGCTTTCTGGAATAGTTATCCAATCCCATGGATTGAAGATCTTCTAGACTAACTTAAGGGGGCCAAATATTTCAGCAAGATTGACTTGAACTCCGGTTATCACCAGGTACCAATCGAACCCTCTGATGTATGGAAGATTGCCTTCAAATCCAAGGAGAGCCTTTTCGAATGGTTGGTCATGCCTTTCAGGTTGATGAATTCCCCCATAACCTTCATGAGGCTGATGGATGACATCTTTCATTCTTTCACCAAATCGTTCATGGTAGTGTATTTGGACGACATCTTGATATTCAACCAGAGTTGGAAAGAGCACCTTCACCATATTCAACAAGTCCTCCAAATCTCTCGTCAACATGACCTGTTTTCTAATTTGGAGAAATACACTTTTGGTATGACCTAGGTTCAATATCTGGGGTACATCATTGATAAGAGAGGTGTGCATGTGGACTCAGCCAAGATACAAGTTATTCGGGATTGGCTATCCCCAACCACTCTAATAGAGATCCGAAACTTTCTGGGTCTTTCCAATTACTACTACAAGTTCATGTTAGGTTTCTCTCATATCACTTGGCCTTTGAGTCAAGTCACCAAGGGCGGAGTAAAAGAAAATTTCTTTTGTTCTGAATACTAACAAAAGACATTTGTTGATGTGAAGCATGGCCTTTGTTGTGCACTAGTTCTCACGTTACTGGACCTGCAGTAACCATTTTATATTGAGACAGATACCTTCGACTATGTTATTAGTGCAATTCTTACTCTACAAGGGCATCATATCACAGTGAGACACTTTCAAACATAGTCCAAAAGTATCTTGCCTATGAAAAATATATGTATTCCATCATGCAGGTCCACCGACAATGGAAGCTTTGCATTATGGGGAAGGAAATAGTCATCCACACAAACCACCGACCCTTGCAGTTCATACAAAGAAAAAGAAAGTTGTAGAACGATCACCATCATAAGTGGTCCAAATACCTGCAATAGTTCCATTTGAACAATAAGTATAAGAAGGGAAACACCAATAATGTTGCAGCCTGCCTCAACTGACCCTCGGTCATGGCGCTGACCACTGTGCTCGACTCTTGTGGACACTAAGACTTCAAAATGGCCACATCTATACAAGAGTGATCCAGAATTCAATACCACATACTAGATGCTTCTGGAAGCTAAGTGGCTTCTAGACTTTGACCACCAGGATGCATTATTATGCCATCCGGGACAAGATGATTTGGGAGGTGTACTATAGTTGATTCAATGGACATTTTGGGGTAGAAAAGACAGTGGAAGTACTGTAGAAATATTCTTATTGGCCAAACCTTCGACATGATTTTGGGAAGTACATCAAATCCTACATTGCTTGCATCATTTCCAAACCGACAATCAAGAAGCAAGGCCTGTATACTCCTCTGCCTACTCTTGGCCAACCCTGAAAATCCATGTCCATGGATTACATGTCGGGCCTTCCTTCTACCAAGCATGGGAACGATTATTTTTTCATGGTCATTGAAATTTTTTCTAAGATGGTAAGTTTGGCAACCTATAAGAAGAGTATCTCAGTAGAAGCCACTACCAAACTCTTCTTTGAATGAGTATGGATACACTTGGGGATCCCACAGTCTGTTATCTAAGATCAGGATAGTCAGTTCCTAAGTGCATTATGGTCAAGCCTCTTGTCATTGTTGGATACCAAGATCACTAAGTCCACGACCTTTCACCCTCAAACTAATGGCCAAACAATGGTCGCAAATAGGATTATTGTGCACATCCTAAACATTTACAACTCAAAGAACCCATGCACATGGGATAAGAGCCTCCCCTATTTCCAACACAACTACAACAGGGCTCTCAACATATCAACTAGCCATAACCCCTTTCATGTGGGACTAGGATTCTAACCACTATGCCTCATTGATGTTTTCATACCATTTGCAACCACTCAAGTAGATTCGACTCATGTCCAATCTGAAGCTGACAAGGTTATCTTCATTGAGTGGATTCAACAAATCTGCCAGCAGCTCCATGACATATTGAACAAAGAAAATGAAAAGTATAATTAGCATCATGATCAACATCGGTTGCCACACAAGTTCCAGGTGGGCGAAAAAGTTTGGTTACATTTGCAGAAGGAGCGCCTCACTAGGGCCCAACGCAAGCTTCACCCACTTCAATGTGGGCCTTACACCATAACTACGGTTGTAGGAGATAATGCTTTCAAGCTCAACGTTCCATTGTTCCTTGGCTTGCACCATGTGTTCAATGTGGACTTCCTTCGGCCATACTTTCCACCATTACTGGACACATCATACATTGCAGAACAACTCACACCAACAAAGTTAAACTTAGACTACATGGAACATGCCTAAACTGATCGGATCATGGACACACAGATCAAGACCACTCACCAGTAGAAGATCCAAATGTATCAGGTTGTTAAAGCTGTCCAACTCATGCACCAAGGCAAGTGGATCACTAGGGACCAAGTTCAGCAGAAGTTTCCCCATCTCATGGAGGCACTCAACGCAATGGGGACTATTGCTTCTTAAGGGGGTAGGACTGATCCAGGTGGATATTGGTGGAAACCCACCTATTCCACCTGGGCCCCCACCATTGTTTCTTTTATTTTCCTTAATTGCAACACAATTTATTATTTTTGGCAAATTTTTAGGTCTTGAACTTCTAGAGTTGTTTTGAGGCCTTAATGACATTTTTTTTTGGAAGACGGGCAAGAATGAATACTTTGACTAGCACTTGCAGTCAAAATTTGTAGTCCTCCGATATATATTTCTAACGAGGTATCATTCACGTCGAATAGAGATTGTATGTCAAAGTTACAACCCCGGGAAGTTGATGTACCAATTTACCCCAACGGGGCCCATAGTTTTGGCGCTTCATCTCCTAGGGTTAGGTTTTTGGATGTTTATGGTTTTCTATTGTTTCTTAATAATAAATAGGCATTTGAGCCTCATTGTAACACAATTTAGAGGCATGTAGTTGCCACATCTCTTCTCAGAGATAAGCTATTATTGTTTGAGCTAGTTTATTTCTATTCTATATGTAATCATATTTCAGTTCTTTGATGTTAATGAAATGAAGTTTTATTTTTGTTTCATCTCTATGTTTATGTTTATATATGTGTTATGTTGTCTTCTTGCATAAGTCTGGATTAGGACCGTTCTTCAGTTTGATAATATAAAGCTACTTGTTTCCTTAAAAAAACTATAAGATTCATTTTACCATATAAATTAAAATAATGATCTCATAACATATTTAAATTTAATTAATGAACACATAAAAACTTAATAGTTTAGTCTAACTTATAGATGAAATGACATTTTCACCAAAATCAACATTATAATCTCAAGTAGGATTGTGCTTTTTTTGTTATTTAAATATATTTTTTAATAAATAAATGGATTCAAGACATTGAAAAACCCTTAGAATTCTACAAATTAAACTACTTAAACTCAATTTTTTTAAAATATTTGTTGGATTTGGTTAAATTAACCAAAAAAATTGCTCTAAAAAAAGTCATTTAATCTATAAGCTAGACTACACTAAAATGTAATGCTTACAATAAACTTACAATATAATAAGATTCTTAACTATGGATATTCACCCCTACTTTACCATGGATATTATTAACTTGTAAATAGACTTTGTTACAATACCAAGGCTTATGAATACCACATACCCAAAAACCATAATTCATTTCACAATCCAAATATTTTATAAAAGAAATATTTTAATTTTATTTTATAACATTATTTTAAGTAAATCTAAAAGCAAAATTATCATGATTGCTTTTGAGATATATATCCAAATACCATATAAATTAAAATAATGATCCACTAACCATATTTGAATTTAATTAATAAAAACATACAAACTTAATACTTAAAATAAACTCACAATATCATAAGATGGAGTAATTGTGGTGAAATCTTGATTTGGGTTATATTAGTAAATAATCTGGAAAACTTTTCAAAATTTCTCACACATAGATAAGGTCTCACAAGATTCTTAACTGTGGATATTCACCCCCCACTTTAACCTATATATAGACTTTGTTCCAATACCATGGGGCAATACCATAGTTTATAAATATCACATAACCAAAATGCATAGCTCATTTCACAATCAAAATATTTTATAGATATTGTATTTTAATTTAATTTTATAACTTTTGCAAAATAATTCTAATTACTATAGAGACATATCTAAACCCTCAATTCTCACTACTACTAAAATATTGATATTCCATAGAGATCACATCAAAGTTTTTAATCAAATAAAAAATGAGAATACTTTGGCCCTCTACAACCCAATATAAGGGTAATGTGTAGATGTAATGTAAACAAGTTAAAAATAATAAAAATAGTAAATAGTTTTTATTAATAAAATTACGAATTACTTTTTAGATTTAAAAAAATCATAATATACATATTACATTAAAATATATAAGTGGAAACAATAAGTTAAGATTCATTTTACCTTATAAAAGAGAATAATGATTATGTAACATATTTAAATTTAATTAATAAACACATAAACTTACAATATTACAATATGTTTAACCATGGATATTCACGTCCACTTTGCAATAGATATTATTAACTTGTATTAGGCTTTGTTACAATACCATGGCTCATCAATACAACATGCCCATAAACCATATCTCATTTCACACTCAAAATAATTTATAAATATTTTATTTGAATTTAATTTTATAACATTTTTATTAAATTTAATATTTTTGAGATATATCTACACCTTTATCACATAAAAATATATAAGACATAAATAGTAGATATAAATTAAGATCCATTTCACCATATAAATTAAAATAATAATTTAGTAACGATATTTAAATTTCATTAATAAGCATAAAAAAACTTTATACTTACAATATAACAACATTTTTAACCATGGATATTCACCACCATTTTACCATGGATATTATTAACCATACCATACCATGGGCCAATACGATGGCTCATCAATACCACATGCCCAAAAACTATCCCTCATTTCATAATAAAAATAATACTTACAATCAACAAGACTTTTAACCATGGATATTATTAACCATAATATACCATGGGCCAATACCATGACCCAACAAGACCACATGCCCAAAATTCATCTCTCATTTCACAATCAAAATATTTTGTAATATTTTTTAAAATTAATTTTATTACATTTTTGGGCCAAGAGACACTCTCCATCCCAGTATGGAAGAGTTGTTGCAATTTCCAGTTAGATTATGTTATCTAAACATTTTGATCTAGTCAAATTACATAAAAATAAAAATAAAAAATTATTAATTAAAACATTTTGACTTAGTGAAATTATATATATAAAAAAAAATTAAACTAAAAAATAAAATTAATAATTAAACCAGCCTAGATCCATCTTAATTCTGGATCACTTAGAAAAGAGGTTTGCACCTTGAGAGATTTGATCCCTCTCAGGGCTTGATAGATCCGGAGTTAAGATGGATCTAGGCTGGTATATAGAGATGCGAAATTTCTATAAGCTAGGATTAAGAGGGATATGGGGTAGTTCTTTAATTTTTTTGGTATTTTATTTCACTCATAGATACATATAGTTTTGAAAAAAATGTTAAAATTAAGTAATATTTAAATTGTAATTAACTTTATTAATATCAATTTAGATGAAGAGTTGTTGTAATGTCAAGTTATATTATATTATCTAAACATTTTGACCTAGTCAAATTACAAAAAAAAAAATATTAATTAAAACATTTTGACTCAGTGAAATTATATAAAAATAAAAAATAAACTAAAAAATAAAATTAATAATCACTCAGAAAAGAGGTTTGCACCTTGAGAGTTTTGATCCTTCTCGGCCCTTGATCCATCTTAACTTTGGATCACTCAGAAAAGAGGTTTGCACCTTGAGAGATTTGATCCCTCTGGGTGCTTGATAGACGTGGAGTTAAGATGGATCTAAGTTGGTATATAGAGATGTGAAATTTATATAAGCGGGGTTAAGAGGGATCTAGGCTAGTTATTTATTTTATTTCGCTCATATATACATACAGTTTTGAAAAAAGTTAGAATTAAGTAATATTTAAATTGTAATTAATTTTTTAATATCAATCTAGATCCATTTTAAATTTAGATTTTAATAATTTCATATAATATATTAATTTTTACATATTAATAAAATTTATACATTTAATACCTCTTTATTATTTTATTTTATTTTTATTTATTTATTTATTTTTATTTTTTCCAAGTAAAGACTATGCTATTAATATTAAAAAATGAAAAAATATGTACAAAGAGGATTAAACCTCTGAGAGTGCCGTAGCCATCTCTCTGTCAAGAAATCTTTACAAAACTGACTGTTCCTTCTGTTTTGAAGAACGTTGAACATTGCCTAAAGAACTAGAACAGACCTAGATGGAACCAGAAATAAACCTTACAGGACTGAAAATTGGGCTAATAGCCAAATTACAAAGAGGAGAACATGACTGATAGCTGGGCTTTAGCCAAATTTGCAAAATCTTTACATATGGTCGGCCGCAAGCTGGAGAGATTCGTTGCCGAACATTCTGAAACTAAACCAAGAAAATTGGAAAACCAAAACAGAGTAGCTACCCTGATGCTGCAAGCACTGTACTGACACTTACTTGGGGTCACCAGTCCCTTGTTCCTTGTCCTTGTTCGAGGTTCACTCCCAAGTAACCTCCACTCCATCTTCGACCTCCATTGAATTTCCTCCCGGAGGAAGCTTGAGATACAGTATATTTGCATAAGTGTTAGCTGGCTCACCTTCCATGGTATTCTCTTGAGAAGAGGCCCGCATAATTCTTTCCATGTCCTGAGAATCCCCTTCCCTCCCCCCTAAAGGAGCATTTGGGGTATCTTCCTCCAGCCGGCTCTGCGATGAATTGACCGTTGGAGAAGGCGATTCTTCCTTAGAAGTTGCCTCCGGGCTGACGAGCTCCTCATCTTCCTTCGAGAAGATGACAGTGACCAAAGCTGAGATGAGCGGTTTGTTTAACCTGCTTTTGAATTTGAATCTGGCTGATTGCACCGAGTTATTTATTGAGGGACCAAACTTTTCAGAGATCGGCGAGGAAGGCGAGGCTATGGCTAGCAGTGATATGCGACGAGGAGCAGGGCTGCCTCATCCTCCCGACCCTCCCCGGAGACCCGAATTGCGCCCACGTCTGGGAATTCCCCTTTGACGAGGAGCCATATGCAAATGTTGTTGCGTGACAAACGAGCTCGAAGACAGGGGTTGATATGACGAACACTGAGAGCTGGTGGGAGCCCAGAATGAAGACCAGACAGAAAAGGGCAAGACACAAACTCTGAACCCACCAGCGAAAGACTCGACAACCCGACAATGCTTATCCTCAGCTATGTGAGCCCAGCTCTCAAGTTTCAACCCAGTCGACTACATCAGGTATGGAAACAAAATATGAAACACAGACAAGTCTGAGAAGCCAAACACAAAAGGTGAAGTTAGAATTGGATCCCTTATCGACTGCTTTAAACAGCCTAAGGGAATTCCAAGGCGGCTTCGCCTGAGGACAAGGCAGCTTCTCCCGATAGCAAGACGACCAGAGATAGCCCCTGCAACAAACCTCAAGCGCATACGAGCAAGAAAATGCAACTTCCCCTGCGAGCGGGCTCGTATCAGGCGACCATAAAAGGACCAGGGTGAATGCCATCTGAACCTGGCTCGCCATCCGAATATCTCCCATCTGCGTACCTTGGGACTGCATTTGAAATAAATGACATTGAAGTCCTTTCACCTCGCGCTGATAAATAACCTTAGGTTCGCTCTTGTCCACCTGCCAGCTGCCGGCTACGCGTGGCTGCTTCATAAATACCGTTAAACACGAATTAAGATCACTCGCATCCGGGTATTTAATACCTCTTTATTGTTTAATAACAATTTTTCTGTTTAATTTTAATCAAAATCTAGCAATTGTTTTTAAAAAATTGAGTTTAAATTGTTTAATATGTAGAATTCTAGTGACCTCACTGAGTGTTGAATCTATTTATACATTCAAAAATACATTTTAAACAATAAAAAATAACATTATTTTTTAAAATTGTTTAAATAAATTCAAATAAAAAAATCTATTTTATTTCTAAATTAAATCACATCATTATCTTTAATTAATATAATTCAAATGAAAAAAACTATTTTTTCCATAAATTAAATTACCCCTTATCTTTTATTTAATATAACATAACATGAAATGTATTTGAATTTTGTTTTGTTTCCATACCCTATTCTAAAACACCTTATTACATTTTAATACAAAAAGATATTATGATTATCTTTCCGGTAATTGGTTTATATAAATTATGTGAAATCGAATATGCCTTTACTGTCGTAAAGTGAGATTCTTACCATGCATGTCGCAAAGCGAAGGAGAGATTCTTAGTCTTTTTACTTTAATGATGAGTGATGTGTCCGAAATAAATATCCAAAACATAGTCGTTTTCGAAAAGTCCCTATAATACATGAAATATCTTGATTGTACACTATTTTTCACTTTAAAATATTATTTTTTTGTTATTTTTAGAAATATTTTGTCTGAGTTTTCTGTCAGTGCTATAGCTTAAGACTGAAAAAAAACAATAAAGTTTCATCAATGAGTCTCAAATGAAATCAGGTAACTGAGTGTTCTGAGTGGACTGGTACAACAAGAAAGTGAAATTTCATATTGGTTAAGGGTGTGGTTTCTCTTCATTTGGTTCAAGGTTGGTGCATTGATTTTGCTCTCAATTTGGTTTAGTTTCTTGGACACAAAGTTGAAAACTTGGTTGGTCTCTTGGATGCCATTTTATTTTGGATTAGTTCATGCACTATAGCTTGTAAATTTTTCAAAAAACTCATTTTTGTTGGTTCTTTGTGTGTGGTCTTGTGGCCATAGTCCTTACTTTTTTGTGTCTAAAGATTTTACACAAGTGTGCCTTGTTTGGATTGTAAGCTTCCAGGGCCATTGTGTAGGCATGGAAAACAAAGATGTATTGGGATTTGGGCAAGTTTTGAGGATATATGAGAAGTACATTCGGTCCAATACAACTTCTCTTTTCTCTATAACCACCAAGGTACAAGAGAATATGCACCACTATGTCTCTCAACATGCAATTATCATGAATTGACTGGTAAGCCAAAATTGAAGTTGGATATCTTGGAGGTTGAATGTAGCCTGCTTCAAAATTTAGCACTGAACTTGCATAGGTTTCTTTCTCATTTACATCTAAACAAGAAGGACCCAACTAGCTCTACCCAAGATGAATTGAAAGAATATATTGTTCATCGACTCAAAGAACTAATAGACATTGAAAAGTAGGATTGTCCCCTTTCAAATGTTGATTAGGAATAAGCTAATAGTTCACATTTTTTTTTGTGAGTGAATGTAAAATATTTTCTGGAGTCATATTAAATAGTCAACTTATAATCAAAATTATCTAAATAGATTTTTTTAGTATAGTGTGTTAGAATTATCTTTAAAATAATTAATTTTTTTATTTATGTTATTAAGTTTCAATTTCATTTCATTTATTTTCTTTTTTTTTCTTATGTTTCTCACTTTAAAATAATTATCATAAATATCATCATTTCGAAGTTTTTCATGATAATAAATAAAATATTCCCATTGTAGTTTGGAGTTGTCTATAATGAGATTTTTTGGAGAATTCGGCAGAAGAAATTGAGCTTAAATTTTGATTTGTTGCAGTTAAAATGGTTTTTGCAGGCAGAAGAAATTGAGCTTAAATTTTGATTTGTTGTAGTTAAAATGGTTTTTGCAGTTAAAATGGTTTTTTAACTGCATATTTGGATTCAGCACCCTGAAAAACCACTGGGACGCTTTGATTGTGCAAAAACTAGCTATCAAACTTTTGATTCCAATAAATTGTTGCCAAATTTTGACCGGAAAAACCCACCGGAAAAACTTTCAAAAAATCGCATTATAAACAACTGCTTGTAGTTTTGGGTACAAAATAAAAAGGTGACTAAGTTTTCTTTCGATGTATGATTAGTAATCAATAGAGAAATATATAAGAAATAACAAAATTCTTATTAATTAATTAATATATAGATTAACGCTGGAATGTAAGTTTTTCAGCTATAGAAAATGCTCCTTTCCATTACTATTAACCTAATGAACATTATGTCTTGGTCATGTAATGTCTCACACTAAAGAATAGGTCTACCTTGTTCCATAAACTTTAGGCTTAGTAGCATTATTTATTTCCTTATATCTTTTGGCCTGCACATGGGAATTAGCAGAACATCAACATCATTTTAGTGGCCTGCACGGGCATGGGAAAACTATAGTGCTCATGACTCCAAATCAATATTGATAGCAACCCCTCTTTAAATTCAAAACGTCCACGTCATGAGATGGGGGACCAAGAAATTTTATTGATAGTATCACCTTTCTTGAAAAAATCCTCAAAGATCCTATTGAGAGGGACCACATGAACTGATGTAGGGTGAGAGCATGGTGTCAACATTCCATAAATTGGAACAACGAGCACGTGTCCTAATTTGATGGTGAGTTGAATTGAGACCTCCCCTACCGTCTACTTCTATCTAGAATCCCCACTTTATCTTTACAACCTTCGGTACCTCCATAGTGTACATGGGGCTTGTGCCACGTGTATGCTCATGACGAACGCTCTCCAAATGTAGACCCATTCCAATGCGTAGATGTAAATGCTTCATATGTATCTAGGTGTCAAAGTGTAATTGGTGAAAACTGGAACACACTCACAACTTCCTAACCTAACACCATATGGTAGACCCCCTCTGTTTGGTACAACTGTATTGGTAGAGAGTCCATGTCTTGTCCCCGTGTCTAGGAGGACCATGAGGGCAGATAAGGTGTTGACGTGAGTTATTGGTTAGCGTGTTCAAGAAGCATGAAATGACAAGACATGAGTGGTCCCTATAAAAAAAATTAAGTGTGTGTCGTTGAATTCCAATTCTCAATAGAAACAAGAATGCCATACAAAGTATAAACTTTATAGATTTTATTTTGAATTTTTAAATTTTTTATTATTTTGGAATAGATTTTTACATTAATAATTGTTTTTACAATTTAAATTTTAAATTTAATTATGGATAATTATTAGGTAAATAGTAGGGATTAATTTCCATAGAATATTTTATAATAGTGTTTAATAGTATAGAAAATTTGAAAGTTTTTTTTTGTAAGCTGAGGCGGGACTCTCCGATTTACATGTCCATTATGTACCCCTCTACGGGGGAAGGGTAGCCCAAGATTTGAACCCAAGACTTCCGGTTCAGTGAGACTTCATTTCCATGGCCCTTGCCGCTTGAGCTACCCCATTTGGACATAGAAAATTTGAAAGTTATCATTAAAGTAGTTATATCATTTTTCTTCAATTTAATTATATCGGTTAATTAAAAAAAATGTCATATGAAGTGAATTATGGTTTTTTGGGCATGTGGTATTGATAAGCCATGATATTGGCCCATGGTCTTATATCAACCTATATAGTAAAGAAGGGATAATTTCCATGATTAAGAATCTTGTTCCAAATAAAGTTATAATTTAGTTATTTTTTATGATTTTTTTAATTTTAGCTATTATATTATGAAGAAATTGTGTTGATGCTTACTATGCCTATTAATCTTTACCAATAATTTAATTTATATAATTCTTGCACCAAAAATTTATCAAATTAAAAATCCTTATTATATTTAAATCATTTAAACATATATGTACACACTCAAAAGAAAAAAAAACTAAAAAACTTATACTTAAAATAATTTTGCTTACTAAATCTACATTTCACATATTACACATGAATTAATATGTAATTTAGAAAAACTTTTCTCCAAATAACTTAACATTAAGGGGAAACGTGATATTAAGGAAGAGCATGCAACAATGAATTATAGGAGCCAAACCATACCATTGAAAGGAAGGGTATGATTAGGAAATCACGTAAGGTTATCCATATGGGGTGAGGAGAGATGTGTCATTTTCAATAAGTGGTGAGGATGTTATCACCTCACCCAATGAGTGAGGCCAACATGTCTCCAACCTAGCTATTATGCCCTAATATGTAGAACAAGTCATTTCACAATTAACGTTTGTAGGGTGGTCGAGTTTAATGTCGTAATTTGGCTATATCCTTAACTCAATTCTCACACTCTAGAATTGGTTTCTGGCTGTAACCTAGGTCCTAATCATATTTGTATCATGGAATGTTCATTTGATGGCTTTCAATGCATATTCATTTTCATGTGCTCGGTGTGTTAGGAATGCAATCAAAACATTTTGTGGTCCTCTCTTTTTGGAGTTTGAGGTTCTGGGGACTTTATGTTAGTTGTGGTGTTTCTCTTGGTGAAATAAGCTAGTCTGCATATACCCGTTGATTCGATGAAGGTGTGTAGGTAAGCCATTCCTTCCACAAGAGTTGCATTCATTAATTTTTCACCTAATAGTGCAAATGGTAATACAAAGAGCTCATTTCTAAAGGGGGAAAGAAGGAGGGGGTTCACCAAGAAGCTCCCAACCAAGGATGCAAGCATAGACCCCTATAAGAATTTTTCATCAGAAAATCTCGCCTGAGATCAAATATGAATTATCAGAGTTAGAAGAGGATGTAGTTGGGGAGTTTCAATGCTTATCAAACTCAGTGGTGATAGTTGTAGTGAAATTTTGGGGGTTAGACACGGGCCACACCTGCAGACCAAAAAATCGATACCATCACATGATCAATATGTATTGGAGGATGAAATTTTTGTTCGGTCGAGTTCTCCTAAACAAAAATAATAGCGAGGACAATATATTATTGGTCCTTGACAATGTAGTTCTTTCACAAAAGGAAATGAATGACGAATAAAGAGCACTGAGACCAGTGTGGCCCTTGGAGCTTGTTAAAGTGGTTTCAAACTAACAAGCCCCATACACATAGATGTGGATGCCTCCACCCCATTCTCATTATTTCCATATCCTTTTGCTTTCGATCTTTCTATTTTTTGGCTTCTTTCATGCTTGTTAAGGTTAGTTTAAAGGGTCTATTTAGTGTTTATGTAGCAACACGATATTGGCTATCGTCTCAAAAGAACATAGTTTTTTTGGACACTTCGTTTAAAATTGTCAATCCTATAGTGGTTATGTATAATGTTGTTAGTTTTATGGATACTTCATCTTTTTAATAATTAGTCTCATATTTTGTCAATGAACTTGTTTCCCAAGGAGTAGACCACTACTAAGCCAGAGTTATGGATTTATGTAATTCTTCTTTGAAAATTGAAATTTAGCTTTAAAAAAGGAAAAAAAAGAGAAAAACCAAAAACCATATAATAAATACATTAAAAAAATGCAACATAATTGTTATAATGGATTCTTTGTTATAAATGGGAGTTATTAACTTAAATTTCAAATTAAAAAATTGAAATATTTAAAATTTATTTATTTATTATACATAGTTAAAAAATCCAACATAACAAAATAATAATCAACGAGACAGGTCATTTTTGAATATTATCAACAAAAGTTGATGATTGATGGACATAACATTAAAAAAAAAAAGTTGATTGACATACCTAATATTACAAAAGATGAAAAACGTCACTTGGAATTAACTTTTGCTTATCTATAAGGGTACTTTCGCTCTACTCGATAACTCTAGATCTCGAATTGTTTAACCTATTTTCTTATGCTAAAATAAAATAAACTCATAGCTAAATAAAAGTAATTTTAAAATCATCTCTAAATTCAAAATATTTAAAATTTAAAATTTATTATATAATAAATGTATTTTAATTTTATATGGTATTAAAAAAATTATCTTATATAAACATTTCACCGATTATATATAGGAGTTGTCTATAATGCGACTTTTTGGAGATTCCGGTGACGGAATCTGGCGGAAGAAATGAGGTTAAATTTCGATTTTTAGTAGTTAAAATGGTTTTTTAACTGCATATTTGGATTCAGCGCCAAAAAAAAAAACCTCTCACATATGGTGGCACATGCGATCAAATTCATTACAATGTTCTCCCATTTCTGACCGAAAAGATAACGCAGAAAGTTTACAAAAATGCATAATAAACTACTTGCTGAGAAAGATACATGTGAACAAATAAATAACGAAATGATGATTTGGTGTTTTGTTAAGACACTCCGTGGTGTGAAGTTATTAGTTTAATTCCCCGATGATGATTGGGTGTTATATTAAGACACTCCTTAATGTGAAGTCACTAGTTCAATTCTCTGCCTTGAATCATGTTACGCTGAATTTATACGTGGGAAACCATCATACGTGTGGATATGTAATTCTTAAAACAAAATTACTTGTGCCTTGCGAAAAAATATTTTTCCCCATATTTAAACATTTTACTCACATTTAAGAATCATTAACTATTATGTAACCATTACATTAAATATTAAAAATAATTATTTAGTATAAAATAACCAATTCAAAATCACTCGTTCTCTACAGATCAGAGCGAATGTCTTATATTAGACATGATAAATGTAATCCTTCCAAAACTTTTATATATAATAAATATATATTATACATTTATTAATATATAATATAAGAGATTATCTAAATACCATTATTATTTTTATTGAATGAATATATTATATATATAAATAATATATATATTATATATAATATATATATATATATTTTATTATAGTGGAGTCGGCAATAGGGGCAACTTCGCGACTCGCGTTACATGCGGTCGATTCTGACTGCTACCTTTATAACCATTGGGAGCTGCGCCCGCCCGTCTATACAACTCCAGGGTTAGTCCGTGGGATTTGAACTCGTGACCTTCAGTATGGAGCCCGCCTTTCTAACGAACTTCACTGCATT
The DNA here is from genome assembly GCA_000404065.3 of Pinus taeda. NCBI lineage: Eukaryota > Viridiplantae > Streptophyta > Pinopsida > Pinales > Pinaceae > Pinus > Pinus taeda. The sequence continues at coordinate 34,578 of APFE031513264.1, forward strand.
GTGATTACCAACTCGCCTACTCCTGTGGGGCTAGATAATCATTAATATATTAATTTTCACTAATTAATTATTTATTTGATAATTAATTTTAATTAATTTTATAACCATTTATTTTTTTTTTTTTTAATATTTATTTAAATATCCAGTAAATAGACCTATCTTAAATACGGATCTAACATGAGCCTAGAGGGATCCAATTTCTTCACGTGTAATTTTTTTTATACAAAACAAATAACCGAAAGAAATTAACATAAACTTAATAAATAAATATAAACATATCCTCCACCTTCCCATTACGTAAAAATCACAAAAATTACAAGTTAATATCTTAAATCTACACTTCCTTACTTAAATCCTTTATAATAATATATTCAAACAACAAATTTTTTGTTGCAATGACTTAGATAATAATTCAAATTTTTACTTATATATATATATATATATATATATATATATATTCAAATTTATTTATAGGTTAAAAACATGTACTTTCATCCTAATCCCAATCCCAATCCCAATCTTTACCTTAATATTAATTTTTTCCCTAATTTATTTATATATAAAAACATGTCCTGTGATGTCATCCCATCCCATCCCATCAAAGGATTATGTAGGTCTATCTCTATATAACTTTCCATTCTTAAATGCACAAAACATGTTCTTCGTAACTTCCCCAAACCCATCACAAAACATGTTCTTGTTTTGTTTTACTTTTATTTTATTTTTATACTTTTCTGAGGTTATTTTGAATTCTCTTTATTAGTCCCTGCCTGGGACTATTAGCGATCGATCGATTGTTGACCTACCATTATTTGGTACTTTGACTGGTTTTATTTTCGGTGTTTTCAGATTTTAACCTAAGTTTGATGCTCCCAATTTTATTCAAAAAAATTTTACCCAAAGTTTTTGGTTCGGCAAACAATTGAGGTCTTATTGCAGCCTTCACGTTGCCCGATGCAAAAATATTGAAGCAATTTCATTTTATCCAAAGTACGTTGCGGTAGGGTATCCAAAAATATTGAAGCAATTTCATTTTATCCAAAGTACGTTGTGGTAGGGTGTGCGGGAAAAGTAACTTTATAATTTAACATTGTTGTTTTGTTTCTTTAATTATTATGATCACAATTTTTTTACCACTTCAAAAACAGTTCTGTCATTTTATATATCGGTTGTCAATTTCTTTATATGAAAGTTTTTGCAATTTATTTATATCACAGGGTTTGAAATATTTTATGCAAAATTTTTAAGTAGATACCCCATGCCACCACCTGCATGTTCTTGGGACACTTGTCACCTCCTATATCTACTGTCCCGTATTCGTTCCACGCAATAAAAAATGAGTCCATCCGACGACAGAATGGAAACTCTTATCTCCATTGTCAGCTAGACTGTGATGTATTTTCGGTGTTAAGTTTTTCGTTGGCAAAGCATTTAGGTTTCTGGCCCCGGGTTCGAATTTCACCCAAGTTTGATTCTATAACTCTGCATGATTGAAATTCTTCCTCATGCATTGTCATAGTCTTGCATTGATGTTATTCTTGGCTCTCAGGTTCACGACAAGTCTTGTTGGTGCTTCATCGCTTTGAAGGAGATGCTTTGTGCCGCAGCCCTGGCCAGGTAAAGTTTCTGGAGTTTGGTTTGAATGTCTTTAGCTGTATTTCATAACTATTGTTGTGTGTAACTAACTCTCATCTCTTGGATTGCTAGGTTTCGCCGGAGGTTTTCTAGCCGCTCGAGAATGGTGGAATGAGGCTTACCTCCCGGAATACTGCCAAGGGTTTCAGATTTGTTCTTCGTCCAGCCCCCGGGTATGTGAAAATTATTCCGGATTCTTCTAGTCTGGAGGCTTCATCTCTTGCGGAAGTGGTTTAGCAGCCATCCGACTATATCGCTCTTAGTCTGTTCTGTTTGTTTTCATAGGGTTTATATGTTCTTATCTTTATTTCTGGAAGTGATTTGGGGTTTTGACCCGGGTTCCATCATTGCTACACTATATATGTAATCTTTAATAGTTATTTTGTGGCTTAATCTAGAAGTATCATTTAGCCGAATTGTCCCTTATTTCACTGGGGTTTCAGTTCTAGGTTCGGATTTTTCATAAATCCTGAATGATAAATTTGTTATTTGCGTTCTTTGATAGCTCTGGTTTTTCCTTCTACTTAGGACAAATTTCCTTTTTTGTTCAAATTAAGTAAAGAAAATATGGTTTGGTTCCAGAACTTACTTCTTCTTGTTTATTACTAGTATCCTCTTAGCATTTTAAGGTGTTGTAGAATCTAACTTTGTTACATTATAATGTTTAACTGTATCGTAAAAATATATATTTCTTTTTACTAGAACTGTAAATTCGTCCGTTCCTTAAGATGTTCCTGAATAACTCTGGAAATTCTTGTTCTCAGATCTTATATTGCCCTTAAGAGTATTTGCATGGTAAAACCCTTAAGAGTAATCATTTAAAAAGAACTCTGCTATTCTAATCAATAGATCTTACTGAGTTTTCTTTAAAACTTACTAGTTGTCTAGATTACTAGAATACAATTTGATTACTAGAATACAATTTATAACTTCTATTAGTGGCCATTATGCCTTAACTGAACTAGTATATATATTCAGTATAATTAACCTACAAAACTTACTAGTTGTCTAGATTACTAGAATACAATTTATAACTTCTATTAGTGGCCATTATGCCTTAACTGAACTAGTATATATATTCTTCTCCAAAAAAATATACATATCTTTATTTTAACAGTATAATTAACCTACAGAACGTTATGTATACTTATTTGATTCCGGTGATATTTACTATGAGCTCTTTGAATCAAGATCGTGAGGTAATATTTACGGTGAGCTGTGAGCTGTTTGAATCAAGATCGACTAAAAACGCGGATTTTCCTCCCAACTATGATACTCACTTTTAGGACAAAGTCTTACATTTTACATCTATCCATTCTTAACCTGGGACTTCGCACAGATGCATATCTTTATGCTTTCCACTTATCAAACGCGGTGTCGAAGGCCATAGTTGGCTAGTCTGAAGTCCAATGGAGCCGTTTTCTACCGCTAGTGTATATCATAAAAAAAATTAAGCGATAACACTGTGGGAGCTAGTAATTATGTGAGCAGCTTTCACTGGGCTAGCGGTAGCCTCTCACAAGGTATTGGTTGAACCTATCCAAGAGAACAATGGTGCTACGTGTTTTAGTACATATATTAATGATGAAATGAATTCTGCTGTTTGTAATCGATTTAACCAGCGATTTCATTAACTGGAATTTTTTTTTGTTGAGAGTTGAAGAATTTCATTTTAGTACATATATTAATGATGAAATGAATTCTGCTGTTTGTAATCGATTTAACCAGCGATTTCATTAACTGGAATTTTTTTTGTTGAGAGTTGAAGAATTTCATTAACTGGAATTTTTTTTGAGAGTTGAAGAATTTAGGTGTCAAAATTATCATTTAGGTGTTTTAGTTCGGTTTCAATTACTCTAGTTAGTCCAGTTTCACTACAATTCAGAAAAACAAATATTATGGGCACACTTTTAATCCCCACGGCCTGCGATTCCTATACCAATAGGTTGCAATATGCGTGTACTAAATACAAATACAGGAGGCAACATATTTCTGCATCTCAACGGTATTATACAACTAATTTCCATGTTAAAAGTTGGCCACCTTCCGTGGAAGTAATTGGCTGGTCGAAACAAAGTCTTTAAATAGTCTACTGACATGTTCACTGTTTTCACAATGTGTTGAGCTGACTTAAATAGATGGAGAGAGTTTGTATTGTTGTTATGGCAGACCCCTGAATTTTTGTAACAAATTACACATTGAATTGGCATGTTGAAGAGAGTGTTTGTATTGCTGTTGTGGCAGACCCCGGCAGGGACTACCGCCACAGCAATGGCTCTCTTGTTAATTGCATAATCTTCTCTACACTTTGATTATGGAAATATGCATAAAAACTCACATCCTATGCGTGAGAAAAGAGGAATAGCGTTGGCAAAGTAAAATAAAAGCTCGCACCATGTAATCATTTCAATTTTTATGATTGTATTAATAGGTTATTCATTTACTTACAGTTCAATGGTTGTAATGTAATCATTTCAATTTTTATAATATTGTATTAATAGGCATCATTATTGTTTTTATTCATTTACTTACAGTTCAATGGTTGCAAATTTATCTTTAGTTTTTTTTATTCATTATTTTGATGATCATCCATCATATTACAATTTCGCTAATCATGTCTATATAATGTTATTAATATTAATGGCTATGATTACTTTTACTATATCGCTTAATTTTTGAATTTTTAAAATTCTTTTATCTTCGATATTCAACTCGGTTTTCAATATTCATAGTCTATTGTGTAAATTTATTAAATTTTTTTATGCTTGATATCCAAGTGGGTTTTCCATATTTATTTTTGATTTTTAATTTTTTTTTTTTTTAATTTTTTTTTTTATTTTTGATATTTAAATTGGTTTTATTTTTCGAATTTTTTATTTTTAGTTTTATTTTTGATATTTAAATGGGTTCAATAGTTATATTTTATTGTGTAATTTTTTTTTAAAAGTTTGGTAGGATTATATTTTTATCATGTCTAATTTCTCATTTCAATTGGGGGATAGCACAAGATTTGAACCCAAGAATTTCGGTTTAGTGAGACTTTATTTCCATGGTCATTGCCAATTGAGCTACCCAAGAGACTCTATTGTGTAAGTTTAAATATAGTATGTGAATGTTAATAAAAAATTCTATGTTTTCATCCAATCATATTGTATAATTTGGATTCTCTCAACAATATTATAATCAAGAGATAATTCATTTCTATCCTTAATAGTATGGACATCTTTTGAACCATTGCTAGTGATGGATTGCGTAGTTTCTTGAGGCAAGCCCAGAACAACTTCAAGGTCAAGTCAGAAGGTTAGCTTGTGACTCAAAATATCATATAAGTATGAAAACAAGAAAACACAAGCATAAGAAATGATGGCGTGCCGCAACTTTGCCTTCGCTTACCCTAGTCGCAACTCTGACTGCGGTTAGCAGTAGTCACTGTAGCAATTTCTCCATAGTCACAACCCGCCGTTCCCCGCCTGTGTTTCCATCTGTCGATGTTAACGGCTACCATGGAGGGTATGGAGATCGATGCAGTAGATTACTCGTCGGATCCTTACTTAGAGCAGGCCGTTTTTCGCAACCCTAACCCTAAAACAGCTCCCGTTTCCTCTGCTCCGTCCTTCTATGTCTCTTTGACTATTCATGACAAAATCCTTCACAACTGCCCTCTGGACACAGGAGCTAGTCATAATCTAATGCCCAAGGCTGTCATGGATGAATTGGATCTTGACATTACCAAGCCTTATCATGACCTATTTTCTTTTGACTCTAGAAAAGTGAAATGTCTGGGATTAATCAAAGACCTAGCCATCACCTTGTCTCAATTGCCCATGAAGAGCTTGATGATGGATATTGTGGTAGCAGATGTACCCCCCAAGTTTGGCATGTTTCTCTCCAGAGGTTGGATCAAGAGATCAGGTGGAACATTACAAAATGATCTATCCTACGCTATTGTCCCAGTTTTTGGAGGAGAGAGCAGGAGATTATACAGAGAAGTTGATGATGAAATTAATAGGCTTTTACAAGTCTTTGATGAATTTGCTGAAATGCACATTGACCAAGAAAACAAAGCCATTGAAGAATACAACTAGTCCAAGCTAAAGGACGAGATTGGTCAGGATAGCATTGTTCAGCTACCTAGTAACCATATACCCAAAGGATTGGTGCCCTTAGAGAAGCTATTTGATCATAATGATGTACCTTATAAGCCTGCCAAAAAGGAAAATGAGTCTATAGTTCATAGACATAATGTAGGGATTCCAACCCATCCAAAGTACATAAATCTATCCACTCACTTGTCTTCTACCCAAAGTTCTGAGTATTGCACCCTGATGAAACAATTTACTGATATTTTTGCTTGGGAGTACAGTGGTCTTAAGACCTATGACACCAACATGATTCAGCATAAGATTCCACTGGAGAAGAACACCATCCCTTTTAAGTAGAAATTAAGACCTATCAGCCCTCTCTTATTACCTTTGATTGAAAAGGAAATCAAAAAACTGATGGAGGACAACAAAAAGAACTGGGATTCCAAGTTGAAGTTTGCACTTTGGGCTGACAGAGTTACCAACAAGAAGTCCATAGGAAATTCTCAATTTAAGCTGGCTTATGGCACTGATGTTGTTTTTCCTATCCAGCTGATTCTCCCTGTGGCCAAATTCTTTCAAGAAGAACATGATGAAACGAATGACATGGTAAGGAGAATGAATGACCTGGTTGAAGTACAACAGATCAGAGAGTAGCTGGTTGAGAAGTTAAAATTTCATCAGAAGAAAATCAAGGAAACCTTTGATAGGAAGGCAAAAGTGGACAATTTCCAAGTTGGTGACTGGGTTCTCAAATGGGACACATTGAAGGAAAAGAAAGGTAATCATGGTAAGTTTGACTCCTTATGGACAGGTCTATTTGTCCTCACTCAAATTCAACAGAACAATACCTTTATTTTGCACAGTCTGGAAGGAGAAGATGTTTTTGGTGACCTAGTCAATGGGCGGTTTTTGAAACTTTATTTCAGTTAAGGCTTTAAAGCCTTGATATTGTAAATATGTTTTTCAATTTTTATTTTCTATGCAAAATAAACTCCATGCCCAATGGAACACTAGGAGATAGATTTGATTTTGGTTTTACAGGACAGGCATTGGTCTATGGTTCTTGAAACTTCACAGGGAGGCTTTCATCCCCCGAAGGAGCCAATGTTAGCCCATAAGGTGCAGTGCTGCGATTTTTAGTGGAAATATACCTTGTTTCAACTCCGATAGCCACATATCCTTTGCTTCGCTTCGGCCATAAGACAAACTTCAAAATATTACTCTCGCATCTATAATTGCATCGAGCCCTAATCCAAATGGATCCAAATATGATCTTTAAGTCTTCAAAAGCTAGTAAAATCATGCCAAAGATCAAAACCATCGTAGGAGAAGAACCCTTAGAATTGCTGAAAAACACTATCGGGAGGCAAAAACCCAAGGAAACAGCGAAAAAACTGAGTATAGGATGTTCGAACGGTGAAATGCACAGTAGCCATTAGATATGGCCGATCAACAGTCTAGATTTGATCGGTGATCACAATTGGCGGCGAAAATCGGTGGTGGAAATTGACGCGGACCATATAACACTTGCGACAGCGACCAATGGAGTCAACGTGGATCATTGATCAAGCGTGCAGATCGACAACCTACGTTACATCGCAGGTTCACTATCAGAGATTACAGAGAGTGCTTGCAAATGGCCTGGGGCGTGAGCGATATGCGATTGTGATCAATCACGTCGCTATATCGCATCGGAAAAACACCATGGAGCGGGGTTGATATGTTATATGCTATATATGCGATGCGATGGTTGGACCCGATGAGGCGGTAAACGACATTTGATATATTTTGAAGTCCATTAAAAGGGCAGTTTTATGTGTATTTCGCATATTTTGTTTAATAAACGAGAAGTGAAGGAATGTGCCCGACCCAATGAAACCGTACCCGAAAGGGTTCCGCAATGCCTATGTATAATATTTCAAGTCTAACAAGTGGGATTTTTCCATGTTTTAATGTATTTTATAAATACAAAGGGAAAACCATGGAGCAGGCATTATGACATGCAATAGCGACTCACAGGCAGACTCGATAATGTTATAAAGCACAATTATGGGAATTTTAAGTCTGGTGAATAATGTTCCCCGAGGATTTTTCTCGTGTCTTCTATGTTTTCCTGTGTAAGCCGAGAATGGCTATATTGAGGGATTTCAAGGCTCGAAGACCCATTCCGTTATAGTACAGGTGGCCACCATCCTTAGCAGCATTTTAGCAATGATTGCTAACGTCATAAGAGGGATTCGAGTAGACAGAGGCCAGAAGACAGACGAACGGAAGGGGAAAAAGCCACAGTGCACGCAACACTGCCGAACCAACATAAATAATCGTGGAGCATCGCTGGCACGTGCGAGCCACTTGACAGCGAGGCAAATTTACCAAAATTTGGTTAATATGTTGTTAGAGAAAGAGACCTATGAGCTCATGTATGTGGAATTATATCATCAAGTAGTTAAAAAGATAGAGGGGATAGATTAAGACACCTCGAACCTCAAAGAGCTTGGGAGCATTGTAAAAAAGCCTATAAATGGCTGAAAGTTAGAAGTAACAAGGGTTCAACTTTTGGAGACTGTGGAGACTCTGCTCCTCTAAGAATCTCATCTTCATTCCAACAATATAAGCTTCTTTTGCTGTTACATGTTCAATTCCCATTTTCTCTTCTGTTCTAAGCTTGCACTTGAATAGGCTATTCATGTTTTCTTCTGTGTCTAATGCCAAATAACTATCATCTTATCTTTGTGTTGATAAATTAGATTTGCAAGCTTCATTTACTTCCTGCAGCTAGCCATTCATATGTGTTTATGTATGCATCTGCTGGTACAATCAGTATTCTCCATTTATCCATTGAATCTATAAACTATTGAGATTAGTGGTCTAAAGCCTTATAAAGCTGAGGGTGTTCATGCATGTCTTGAGGGAAAATAGAGTTGAAACAGTCATCTAACTTGATCCAAACCATCATCCATTCCAATAGTTCAGAGAACAATATTGAAGATTTATATGTTACCAGGCATCTCCGAGCTACAACCTAGGAGAGCTTCCTAGAGTGATAACAGATACAACAACCATAACTGCCACATATGATCCAATACATTTGAAAATAAAATACCAAGGAAAATAAATCTTATTAATTAATGCAAAATCCAACCTAGTATGGGACTACCACGTTCCGCCCGACCATAGATTGGCTGAGGAAAATCTCTCTTCAGCCAATCAACCCCGTGCCATATTTCTAGCATGAGTGTGGGGCTCAAAACCAAAAGAATCAACCAGGGCTTCCCGAGGCTAAGCCAGCTCAACCCTCATCAATAGAACCAGCTTTTATTGCAATCCTCATTGGATCACTAGGTCATAAACAAACATGGATGCCACTGGATTTATCCACCTACACTGTGAGGAATTTTCCTATCTCCTAGTCTCTAGGCTTTACTACAATCCACAGTCTGATCCAAGGATCACTAGGCCATAACCGAGACACCAATATCTAGGATTTACTACAATCCACACTACATAACTAGACCCTAACCGAGACTCCACCTTGCGGGATTTTCCATATATCCCATCGTGGGATTCCCAAGCCCAATTAAGAGCACCCACCTCTAGGATTTACTATATTTCCCGCCATTCACTGGTCGAGGATTCCTAGGCCCACTGAGGCAAACAATACCTAGATTTATCACAACCCACAATCCAGTTCAAAGGTTACTAGGTTAGTGGCTTTACCACAATCCACAGTTCGGTTCAAGGATCACTAGGCCATGTATTCTTTCATTTAGAGGTCCACCTCACTTAGTTTCGAATCCATTTAATAATCCAGCTCAACCAAAACATGAGAACCCCATCACACCATGGCTATTCAGAAATGGCAAGGCAAGGCTAAAGAACACTACCACACCTAGAAAAGCCCATGCCAATGACAACAAGAGAACCAATAACACACAAACATAACCATGTATGCCAAATCTAGCAAGGAAATCACACATGAAAATCAATACATGCAAGTAAACTTATTGTAGCTGCTTAATCATGCTCTTCCTTGCTTGATATTTTATTCCTCTTTGCCTTATTTGCCTTTCTTGATCCAAAATTGAAGTGCTCCAAGAAAAATATAAGTGTCCAAGAGTGAGAGAGAGAATAGAGAAAGAACTCCAAAACTGAATTGACAAAAGGTACCAACTGATCCTTAGAAGCCTCTTTATTAATGAGGCCTCTATTTTCTTCATTTTCCATTATTTTCCTTCATTTTCCTCCTCACATGCAACTTGTGACCTTTTCTCCTAATTTCCATTATTTTCATAAATAAATTGACAAAAAATGCCATTTTGGCTTTCCAAAGCCTCTGTCATTGCCTTTGCCAATTTCCTTAGCCATAATAACCGGAATGAACACCCACACTAGGATGTTTTTCCCAACATTTAGCTTGGAATAAGTGTCCCATAACCATGGTTATTATTTTTCCTTTATTAACTTTTATTACATGTAATTTTCACCAGGGTTGCTACACTTTGCTTGTCTATGGACTAAATGCACTCGAAAAGAATGACACCCGTCTTCCTCCTAGTGGCCTAGTTATAAAATAGCTTGATAACCTACTAGAGGTTAGGTTTGACTCCTTCAAATCTTAATTAGAGTTACAATATTGACTCTAATAGAGTCTTCTTCATCATAATCATGTGGCTATTCGCTTTTGCATTGGTAATGGGGGATGATGTGGCATCCTCTTGAATAATGGCGGTTAAAACAAGGAGGTCAAATTTTGAATGGAATAACTTTTGCATAAAAAAACCAATTAAGGTGATTCTGGCATTGTTGGAAAGGTATTTGTATGTAGAATAAGATGAAAAGGTGCAACTCTAAAGTGGAAAATTTTACCCTTAAAAAAATTCCATTTGATGCCTCAAAATGCTCTTGGAAGGTTTGAAACCCCAATCTTCCAAATTGGGTCCTACATGTAAAAATAGTCATGTGAGCTAATTTATCCACTTTTTCCTCTCTAAAAGAATTAAGATGGATGAAAAAAATATAATGATCCAATTTGGATCACACCTCCCTATTTTCAGAGGATTTTTATCCCTAAAATATTCCACTAAATGAGGTGATGGATTTTTCCCTTCACCTTCTCTCGGGTATACCATTTTTCCTTTCTTGGAATATGTCCTTTTAACCTAATCAGCCAAACGTTGTGCCACCCCTATCTTTTAGTTATGGGCCTCTTTGGAAAAATTGTATCATCTACAGACTCTAATTAAGCATTTGGTGCCAAATCCTATATATAAGTTAGGACTTGTTCCTCTTTTTGATCTAGCATGGCAGGCTCATAGAGTTTCAGATTTTTCACAATCACAACTGATTAAATGCACGTTTATGGGGCTATATTAAGTCTATAGGCATTATCTCCCACATTTTCTAGCATATCAAAGGGACTAAGCACAAATCCTTGATTTTCTTACCGGGACCCTGTAGCCTCTTCTTGTTCAACTATAACCATACTCTATCTCCCACCTTGAACACTTTCTCTATTCTATGTTCATCATGCCTAGCCATATATTTTTCCTGTGACTTCTACAATGTCTCTTGTATGTGTATATGGATTACTACCATTAAGGCATCCCTTGTAATATCCTCAGTGACTCCTCCTTGCTGCTCATATGCAATATCCAAGGTGGATGTGGGAAATAAAAATATTAAAATTCAAATGGGAACTTACTAGAAGAAGTGTGTTTGCTTTGTTATAAGAGTGTTGTATATATATAATATTTTCATCCTAGGTTTTTGGATACTTTTCATTGTAACACCTCAAAAGATGCACCAAAGTCCTGTTGACTAATTTTGTATGCCCATATGTATGTGGATGGAATACTATAGACCTATTTAACTTCATGTCCATCTTCTCCCACGATGTAATATATAATGCATTGATAAGTATTATGTCCCTTTCCTAAAACAATGCTCCTTGGTATCCCAAATTGCACCCGAACTTATCCAAACAACATGTTTGTCATTTCTTTCCCACTAATGATCTTTTTACAAGGCATCTAGACACACATATTGTTGAACCTGGAAACTACCATGAAAAAATAGTCAAGTCCCTTCTTTATTGTTGGTAAACCTACCATAAATTCCCTGGAAATGCTCCCCAAGGACGAGTGGGTATAGGTAAGGGATGATACAAAACCTATTTCCTATTACTACGCTTGATGGTGCAACAAAGAATGTATCCTATGATGAACCTAACTACCTACTCTTGCATCTTGGGCCAATACACATACCTCTACAAGTTGGTCATTGCCTTCCCTACACTGAAGTACCCTACAACCTTGGAGGTGTGATCCTTTCTAATCAATTTCAATCACTCACCTTTAGGAATACATAACTTATCCAACCTATAGAGTAACTCATATTGGAGATGGTTTCCAACAATGTCGTCACCATTATGCACATGACTTTGCCTCTGCAACTGCTAAAAAACCTCATTGAATTAATGATCCTCTACATATGTCTCTATATACATCATGGGTGAATGGCTTCATGTGCATCAAACTTCCCAAAGTTGTGATCTTTGATTCAGGTACCCTTGAAATATTGTTGACCAACTTGTTTGTGCTATGCTTCTTATACTTGATTAATAAATGATGCTATTGTAGAAAGCCCATCCACTTGTGATGTCTGGTCTGTGGTAGCTTACTTTGGGCCTATGGGTAATTTAGTAATTAGTGATCTGTGTAGATTAGTATTTCCTTTCCCATCAGATAATGTATTTACTTCTTCATAGCTTTTACTATGGCATAGAGCTCCTTGCTTTAGGTAGGGTAGTTAAGAATCACCCCATGAAATACTTTAGAATGGTAGCATACAAGCCTTCCTTCCTACATCAAGACCACTCCAATAACATAGCCACTCACATTTGTCTCCACTTTAAAGCATTGTTGCAAGTTTGGTAGTTCCATAACTAGTGATTGATTGATATTCTTCTTTGGCTCCTCAAAGGCCCTTTGCTGACCCTTTCCCAAATGGAAACTCTTTTCACTTGATATTATGGCATCGGGTGGTGTTTCTACCATTGAATATGAGGCTATGAATTTCCTTAGCTACATTTTCACCCCAATGGAACTCCTAAGCTCAGAAACATTAGTAGGTAATGGATATTTCATGATGACCTACATCTTGGTAGGATCTATCTTCAACTATCCTCCACCTATCACATACACAAAATACACTGAAGTTTGTTGTGAAAGCTCACACTTCTCAATGATATTTGGTAGAATCTAATGCTTCTCTAATGTCTCCAACGCCTACCTCAAATGTGAGATGTGCTCCTCCCAGGTAGCATTGTATACTAGTATATCATCCAAACAGACAATAACAAATGAATGTATAAAAGGGTGCATTATATCATTTATTAACCTCATAAACATAGCTTATGCATTACGTAGACCAAATGGCATGACTAACCACTAATAAAAACCTTTCTTGGTTTTGAAGGTGGCCTTCCAAGTATCTTCTTCTCTAACTCGAACCTGGTGATATCTAGACTTTAAGAGTAGGTTGGTCAAGTATTTCGCTTGCTGCAACTAATCCAACATATCATCTATTATAGGAAGAGGGTGCTTGTTCTTGAGGATAAATTTTCAACTCCCTTCAATATATACACATTCACCAAGTCCCATCCCTCTTTGGCACGATGATGATGGGTGACCCACATGGTGATGTAGTCATTGAAATGACACCCTATTCTAGTAGTCATTGCACCTGTTTCTTCACCTCACCTACTTCTATAACAAACAATCTACACAACCTAATGTTTGGGGAGTCTAGAAATATCTAGATCTTGTGCTCTAGTTCCCTCTTGGGTGGTATCCCTTTAGACTCTTAGAACACATATTGGTATGCCTATAGAAACTCTTCTAGTTGTTGTTTCTATTTCTTAATACATCCCTCTAGGGACGCCTTTTATCTTACTGACTCTTCTATAAACTTGTTTCTTTTAAAAATAGTAAAACATACTTCTTCCTAGAACTAATAAGTTTCTTGGCTTGGTTGGTATTTACTAGTGAAAATTTTGACTTGCCTATGTGTACATTGATGGTGAACAAATTTCCATCCTTGACGAGCCAATACTGTTGGCTCTCAACATGAATATTTCATCCCTCATGTACATGTGGATACTTCTAAACATCACTCTTCATACATCAAGATGAATCACATCTAGTTCTACTTCATCAATAAAATCAACATTGATGGAAAATATAATTTTGTACTATTTTGTTACCGTCATCTCTACATCCTTATTTACCCATCCCAATGGATATCAACTTGGATGATCACAAACTTTCAATCCCAATATATTGACTTGCTCTATTGTAGTGATATTTTCTTGTGATCCTAAGTTAAACAAAACATTAATCTTGGTATTTTTAACCTATATCTTTATATGGAAGAATCTGGTCTTTTCATTCCCTTCTTATTGTTGAAGGCTACTCAGATTCACCTCCTTCTGCACTAATGTATAGAAAATATTCTCATCTACATTTGAGATTATTTCAACTTGGTTTCTTGAATGCATGGCCATGAGATTCTTCTTGTCAATATTTTTCATTTTGTTCTTTGAGTTAAGCTCTGGATGCAACTTCCAACACTTCTCCTTGTATGACCGTCATTGTTACAGTGGTCGCTGGGATACTTGAATTCGTATGTTGTGAATTTCAAATTATTATATTCCCCCCTTTATACTTATTATTCCCCTCCTTAGAAGCATTTGAGTGCTCCTTCTGTAGAATTTTTCACTATAGATCACCTGATAATGCAATATACTAAAGCAAAATACTTGATCTACTTCTACAAACAAAATTGCGGAAGCTTAATCGATTTTGAGCAAGATCAAATAGAACAAATATAAGAGAGAATGAGAAATAAATCACACATGAACACAGAAGAATACTTTGGGGAAAGCCATAGCTAAAAACCCCACTATCTGTATTATCATACAAGTGGAAATATCTTCGGATTACACAAAGCTTTAGCTCACAAGCTATCCAACTCTCAGTACAATCCCTCAATGGTACTCATAGACTGAATAGACACAACATATGCCTTCCCTCAGTCCTCCAAGCCTCCTATTTCCTTGTGCAGTTTCTCCCGGGTCCTCTCACTGCCACCTGTGTGAATTCACCTCTCACACAACTCACCAAACTCAGAAGTAACTGTGCAATCTCCAAGGAATTAATTCCTTCTGCATGCAACATATGTCCTCAATGGAATATTCCTGCAACTAATAGTACACTGTCCCATCCTCTGATCTCAAATGGGTCTCTAACTAAACTAACATGCATGAGTTATTTATGAGAGAATATTCAGTTATCTGAAGTACACTAGTTACATGCATGCATGCATTAACTAACTTAATTCACAATTAGTTCCACAAACTGTTGGAACTAATCTAACTGGACTTAACTCAGTTAACTGAGCTAACTAATTACAACTTAGAGTACAACTCATCCTGATCTCCTTAATCAAGGGATAACTTCCTCAATCAAAGGGATAATTGTTGCATGTCTTCACATAGACTTCATATTTGATTTTCTCCAACTAATTAACTCAAGATGAATTAATTAATTATTTTTCAAACAACTGCTAAGTTCAAATTCGAATTTTAATTCTCAATTTTAGTTCAAGGACTAACTAAAATTGGAATGTATCTCGAAATGCTATTTTTAGTACTTCTATATTTAGCATGTCTTGTTGCTATTTTCAATGCTCCCTCTCAACAAGAAAGGGATTATCTGTCACCCCAATCCTATCTCTATGGAACTTGAATTTTCATTTTGACAATGCCTTAGTCAAAATATCTTCATCCTGCTCCTTGGTCGAAACATACATCAACAACATGATCCTCTTCGCCACACAGTCTCGAAGATGATGATACCGAATATTGATGTGCTTGGACTTATCATGAAATACTAGATTCTCAGAGAGTTTAATACAACTCTGATTATAGCAATAGATCACAGTTGGATCCATCCTCTAATCAAACAATCCAACTAGAATTTTCTGCATCCAATTGGCCTCACATGCTGCTTGACTGGCAGCCATGTATTCAGCCTCTACTGAGCTTAGTGAAACCGACCTCTATTTCCTGCTGTACCAAGAAACTACAGTTGAACCAAGGTTGAAAATTCCTCCTGAAGTGCTCTTCCGATCTGATGGACTCCTTGCCCAATCTGCATCTATGAAGTCCTGAAGCTTCACTCTCCCTATCTGTCTGTACCATAATCCATACTGATATGTGCCTATGAGGTATCTCAGCACATGCTTCACTGCCTTCCAAAATAGCTTGGTAGGCTGAACCATAGCTTGACTCAGTTGGTTCACTGCAAAGCCCAAATCTGGTTGTGTGTTCACTAAATATATCAATGAACCCACAAGTTGCCAATAAACAGTAGCAACTACTACCTCACCTGAAGTAGCATCATCCTTCCTCCGGTTACCTACTAGAGGAGTCTGCATGGGTTTTCACTTCTCCATGTGGAATCTCCTGAGTATCTCATTGGCATACTTTCCTTGAGACACAAACACTTCCCCATCTTTCTACCACATTTCCATGCCTAGAAAGTAGTGCATGAGACCCATGTCTTTCATCTTGAATTCTCTTGCAAGGTACTCCTTGCAAGACTTGATCAACTGATCATCACCTGTCAATATCAGATCATCAACATAAATAATAATGATCAATGGCTTACCTTCTACCATGATGTGGTATAGGTTTTCATATGTTTCACTCTTTTTGAAGCCCAACCTAGTGAAATCGTTGTCGATCCTGGTGTACCAAGCACGAGGTGCTTGCTTCAGCCCATACAAAGCTCTCTTGAGTTGGCACATGTGTGACTCACAATCGAATGTCTCAAATCCTTCTGGTTGCTCTATGTACACCTCTTCCTCAATCTTGCCATTGAGGAACACTGTCTTCACATCCATCTGATGGATCTTCCAACCCATCTGTGCTGAAAGTGCCAACATCGATATGATAGATGAGTACCTTGCTATAGGAGCAAAAGTCTCATCATAGTCGATTCCCTCAACCTGTGAGAAACCACGGGCAACAAACCTTGCCTTATGTTTCTCCACACTGCCATCAGCTGCTTACTTTACCTTATAAAGCCATTGAGAAATCACCACTGACTTATCCTTCGGTCTTGGGACAACATCCCAAACACTGTTCCAAACTATGGAGTCGTACTTCTCCACAATAACATCAACCCAGACTAGCTACTACACTGCTTCCTCGAAGGAAGATGGTTCAGTCTTTACGCACTCCCCAACTAGGGCCATGTAACTAATGTACCGCTCAGGTGATCTCCTCTGTATGCGTTGAGAGGATGGTTGTCCCACATTATCTCTCGCATCCATCACCAATTTTTCAGCTTCCCTTGAGTGTTTCCGTCCATCTCTGGAAGACTCTACATGAGTGGATGTCTCCACTCCTAGATCCTTTGCATGTGGCTGCTCCACATCAGTCTAAGGCTGCTCCTCCTTAGGAACTAAAAGTTCCTCCTCTGCATGCAACTTGAGTTCCCTCTCAAGGGATACTCGCATGGCTTTATACTCTTTGAACTTTAGATCTTTGCATACCATTGTCCTCTGACTGGTAGGAAAGAACACTCGATAGTTGTGGGGTGTATCAATGTACCCCACAAGTATCCCTAACTCAGTTGTTGGCTCTAGCTTCTTCCAGGCATCTTTGGTCACATGGCAATAAACCGATGATCCAAAGATCTTGAAGTGACTCACATCTGGTCTCTTCCCAGAGAAATCCTCCTCTAGTGTCTTCATTCCCAGTATATGATGTGGGCTTCTATTATGCAAGTATACTGCTGTATTGCATGCCTCAGCCCACAAATGAAGTGGTAGGCCTTAGTCATGCAGCATCGCCCGAGCTTCTCCCACAGTCGTTATGTTCTTCCTTTCGGCCACCCCATTCTACTGTGCGTTATGGGGTGTCGTCAACTCTTGTTTAATTCCTTCTGTTGCACAGAAGTCCTTAAACTATTGAGAGACATACTCTCCACCATTTTCGCTTCACAAGGACCTTATTTTCTTTCCAGATTCTTTCTCAACCAAGGCTTTGAACTCAAAAAACCTTGAGAAGGTTTGATCCTTCTTTTGCATGAAGTAGATCTAACATCTATGAGAAAAGTCATCAATAAAAAAACATAGTACCTTTGTTTAGCAGTGGAGGCTGTTGAGAATGGTCCACACACATCTGCATGAACTCGCTCCAAGATTGCTCCAGCTTGATTGTCTTGATCCTGAAAGGAAGATGTTGCATACTTACCCAAGGTACAACCTTTGCATGTATCCACTTGCTCCAGTTTACCCTTGGGATGTCCAGTAGAAATCTGTTGCATGATCTTCAAGGCCCCATAGTGCAAGTGGCCCAATCTTCTATGCCATAGCTCGCCAATATCTTTGCTCTGTACCAAATCTTATTTGGACCTCAATGTAACACAGTCATCTACCTCCATCTTGTAGAGATTCTTTACTCGAATCCCAATCCTCTTGGTCTGCCTAGTGCCGATATGCCTCAGGAATTCCTTTCCTTTACTAAAGACTACATCATAGCCTTTGTCTTCAAACATAGCGACGGATACCAGGTTCTTCTTCAGACTAGGCACATACTTTACATTAGTCAAGGTGAGAGGAGCTCCATGCTCCCTCTAAAATAGAAATGTGCCTTCACCTGAAACACGGTACTTTCCATCATCGCCCATCTCTATGCGCATGTGGAGGTCGTTCTTCTCCAAGGTATTAAATAGACTCTTATCGCCAATCATGTGGAATGAGGCTCGACTGTCCAGGTACCAAACACAACCCACCATCGATGAAACCATGCATGCGATGAGGGTGAAATCCAATTCGAACTGTGAGGCCAGTGCCTTACCATATGATCCTTTCGAGGATCCCTTCTTGGATTTCTTCTGTGGACAATTTGTAGCATAATGGCCCACCTCATGACAATGAAAGCATCGTTCTTTCAATTTGTCAATCTTCTTCCCACCATGGGAAGAACTCAATTTGGAATGGGAAGCCTTCCCTTTCCCTTTCCTCGCTTTACTCGCTAAGGCTAGATTTTCTTCATCATCATGCTTTGATGAAGATCCATCTTTGGTGCTTCTCCTTATCTCCTCCTGCATCATATCCGACCATAGTCGTCCCCAATCTGGAAGTTTCTCTCTTCCATTTATTGAGTCTTGGTAGCTATTCCAGCTCTTAGGAAGACCGAGGAGAGCAAGACTCACCATGTCATCATCGGTTGTTGTGATTCCTACACTTCCAAGCTCATCCCTGCAGGTGGTGAGCTTGTTCAGATATGTAGAGATCGTGTCGCCCTTTCCACACTTGATTTTCTAAAGCTTGTCTTTCAGCACCAGCTTCCTCTAATCATTGCTATTCTGATATAGATCCTTCAATGTTTTCCACATTTAAAATTGTGTCTCCTTCCCATGGAGACTCTAGACAATGTGGTCTCGAACTCCCTCTAGAAGAATCCTCCTCACTCTAGCCACACATTTCTTCCATTCCGCCAATTCTTGGGCATTAGCAGCTTCTAGCTCGGGGACTTCTTAATCAATGAAGTCCTTCAATCCTTTGTCCTCTAATACCACTTCCATGCGATCCTTCTAGGCTATATAATTCGAGCTGCCATCCAGGGCATACTCAAGTCTCAAACCGTTGAATGCCATTGGTGAAATTTGAGATGTGATAAGAATTTGATCTCTATAATCAGGAACTTCAAACTTCGAACTTCTCCCTTCTTTGTATATTGTTCTCCGCTTTGATCACCTTTGCTCTGATACCATGTAGAATTTCTCACTGTAGATCACTTGATAATGCAATATACAAAAGCAAAATACTTGATCTACTTCTACAAACAAACTTGTGGAAGCTTAATTGATTTTGAGCAAGATCAAATAGAAAACAGATAACAAAGAATGAGAAATCAATCACACATGAACACAGAAGAATACTTTGGGGAAAGCCTCAGCTCAAAACCCCATTATCTGTATTATCATACAAGTGGAAATATCTTCGGATTACATAAAGCTTTAGCTCACAAGCTATCCAACTCTTAGTACAATCCCTCAATGCTGCTCATAGACTAAATAGACACAACATATGCCTTCCCTCAATAATCCAAGCCTCCTATTTCCTTGTATAGTTTCTCCTAGGTCCTCTGGTTTCCACCTGTGTGAATTCGCCTCTCACACAACTCACCAAACTTAGAAGTAACTGTGAAATCTCCAAGGAATGAATTCCTTCTGCATGCAAGAGATATCCTCAATGGAATATTCCTGCAACTGATAGTACAGTGTCCCATCCTTTGATCTCAACTAGGTCTCTGACTGAAATGACATGCATGAGCTATTTATGAGAGAATATTTAGTTATCTAAAGTACACTAGTTACATGCATGCATGCATTAATTAACTGAACTCACAATCAGTTCCACAAATTGTTGGAGCTAATCTAACTGGACTTAGCTCAATTGACTGAGCTAATTAATTACAACTTAGAGTACAACTCATCTTGATCTCCTTAATCAAGGGATAACTTCCTCAGTCAAAGGGATAATTGTTGCATGTCTTCACATAGACTTCATGTTTGATTTTCTCCAACTAATTAACTCAAGATGAATTAATTAATTATTTTTCAAACATTTGCTAAGATCAAATTCGAATTTTAATTCTCAATTTTAGTTCAGGGACTAACTAAAATTGGAATGTATCCTGAAATGATATTTATAAAAATTCTATTTTTAGCACTTCTATATTTAGCATTTCTTGTTGCTATTTTCAACACCTTTTGCTTCAATCCACTTAATTATCCTTTCTTTAGGCCTACGTCTCCAGGTGTTGTGCATGTACACAAGCCTTTTCCACTAATCTAGTCTCGAATAACATCACTTGATTCTAGAGATGGATGTGTAGACCCCATAGATACTTTAGGAATACATCAAGGTTCTTTGGAGAGATACCTAACATTAAGGCGATCTTTCTAAATTATTTAGTGTACTCTTGTACACTCTACCCCTGCTTATGCCTCAAGTAGTACCATCGGATCCATTAGTCCTTTACATTCATGATAGGGTGAAATTGTGACTCTATGATGGTTTTAAATTCCTCCCACTTTGTCACTGGAGGATATCCATCCAACCTTAAGGCCTCCATGTGACTTTTCCACCATTTCAAAGGATGACCCTCTAATTTTAGCTACATGAATGAAATATTATGTTCTTTCTCTACATGATGAACATTGAAATAAACTTCTAATTGTTGCAACTAGTGATTTAGCTTCAAATTATCATTCTCACTTTAATATGGCTTGATATTTACCTTTGATTCCATTTTGAACGTGGATTGTGAATGGTTCACGACGCTTAAATTGGATTAAAATTTTTTGGTTCTTTCTTCACATCCTTCTTTGTTTATTCTCGTTCTTCTAATCTCCCCTTTTATTAGAACTGTACATTAGAAACTTTGTATTCTCTAAATATCCTAAACATATTATTTAGGGCTTCCATGAGGAGATTCATGCTACAATTGGTATCTGCAACTTGTGTTTCCAATCACGAAAACCTCTCCTTTGTAGCACTAGGAAGAAAATTTGTCATCCATGACTAGGTTTTATATATTTTTGGCTTAGTTGATCTAGATCCCTTGAAAATAACCACAATATACACAAATAAACCTAATTTAATACCAATATGATCTATAAACTATTGTATATATTCCATTAGACAATTCGTCACAATAGATCTAATAAAATTATACTTAAAAGTTTGAAATCTACACTATGAGGGTTTATTTCTCTTTAGATTTATGGATATATAAATTATTATGTATGCATGCAAATTATAATTACGCATAAAATAGAGAGAGAGAAAAAAACTCACAAACCACAATTGACACAAGATATACCCTATGAAATGCTTTTGGGAGAAACGTCAGCTGGAAGGTGAGCCCGCTCTTCTCCCTTTCTCTAAATATAAAATGGTTGTGGGTAAAACGAAGTAATTCCTATAGCCTATGGGATACTATAGTGCACAAAGCCTCTTTTTTTTTTCTCTCTTAGTATCCCTCTCGGCTACTCTATTTGTCTATCAAACAAATTCACTCGAAAATAATGTCACCCCTCTTCCTCCCAATGTCCTAGTTATAACACAACACAATAACCTACTAGTGGCTAGGTTTTACTCCTTAAACTCTTAACTAGAGTTATAATATTGACACTTTTAGAGTCTTCTCCATGATCATGTGGATATCCCCTTTTTCATGAGTTATGGGGGTTAATGTTTCATCCTCTCAAATTATGGTGATTAAAATAGGAAGGTCAACTTCCAAATGGCATAACATTTTCATACGGGATCCGGTTGAGGTGATTCTTGCATTGGTGGAAAGGTCTCTGTGTGCATAATAGGAATAAAGGTGTGGTGACAAAGTAGTAAGGTTTTACCCCAAAAAAATATATGTGATGCCTCAAAATTCTTCGTGAAGGTTTTAGACCCTAATCTACCAAATTGGATCTCGCTGGTAACAATGGTCTTGTGACCCAATTCCTCCAATTTTTCCACTCTAAACACATTGATATGGATGAAAAACAATATAATGATCCAAAATAGATCATTATTCCTTTTTTTAGGCTCATGAATTACCTAAGATTTTCTATGTTGAACTTCCTAGTTTGTAATTCTTAATAGCTCCTAAAAGGAATATTTTGATTCCTAGGTGCATCATTTTTCTTATTCTCAAAATTTTGGCTTATTGTTGATAATTGGTATGTTATCAACAAGTCATAATTTGAAATAATGAAATCATTTATACAAATTCTCTATTTTTTCTCATCCAAGAAGTGTTGCTTCACAAATCTCTTGAAGTCAAATATTTCATCAATTATATATGAGTTGAAGGAATTTTGTCTCTAACATGTACTATAAGAATCTATTGGTATTTGGTAGTGAAAAATTATATATATATATATATATATATATAATATATATATATATATATATATATATATATTATATATATATATATTTTTTTTTTTTAATTCACTTATAAGCTCGCATATGTACAATGTATACCTTCATGCATATGACTCACTAAGAGGGAATTGACCTCTACAATATAAAATATCACCCTCTTCCTTAAAAGGGAAGAAAATGCAAAGACAAATAATTTTGATATCATCTATACAATTATCAATCTACAATAATAACCTTTGTGGAAATTTTATGTGTCGTGCATGTATTATCAACTATTTCCTTAAGATACTACAAACTTTGTCCTCATAAGTTGAAGATTCTTTATATATATATTTTTGTAATAGTGCCTCTTGTATTGGGTGGTTTGATGCCCAACTATTGTGTTAACAAATCCCCATATTTATCCACCCTTCGTTCTTCAAGCACCTTGATGCATTTAGACAATGAAGTCACATAAAAATTTGAATTGCTTCAAACAAAGGAATAGTTAAAATGAAAGATTTGAACCACTCTTATGTCTATGTGTAATCATACCAATCAAAGGAATTTGGAGATTTGAAACACTATTAATTGATTTTAATTTTTTTTACATTTCCTTGGTGTATAAGTCTTCCCATTTTCCATCTTATTGTGCATAATTCTCTAATAACTGTTAGGATGTTTCTTTAAATTCAACTTAGGGGCATATTACACATTGTGACAACTAACAATGTACTTATTCTAGGTTATGGTTTTTTTAATTGCATGTAACTATTCTAATTGAGTTTGATCTATGGTGGTACTAATTTTATTGGCTATGGAAACACATTCATCACCCCTTGCAAAAAAGTTGTTCTTTATGATTGAAACATCTAGAAATTTATTGCTCATCATTGTGTTAAGATGACATTGCATAATTGAGGAAGACTCAAGTTAGCTAGGTCATTGTTTAACAATTTTGAGAACTCAACCCTAAGTCATATTTGAAGTAAATAATTTGAGACACACCCTTGTTACATATGGCCATATTGAATGAGTTAAATGTATACATGTACTTGAATTTAGCTCCATAAACTAAAACTAGAAATTATTGTAATAATATATGATCAAGATTTTTTTAACCACCATCACAAGTGATTGTATTTAAGTCAATAGTTTTAAATTTGATCTTATAGTGGTACAAGATTTTTTAAATGCATCGTATGTGTTGTACATATATTTTAACAAACAATAAATTTTCAAATTTTAACTTCATTTTTTGTCTGTAAATAGTGACATTTAATTGCAAAGCATTGAGCATAATTTCTCCTCTTTGAATTTCATGCATGGAAGTCACATTTCCATTCCCATGAACAATTCATCTCATGAGTATTTATGAAGAAAAACATGTTTACAACAATTTGCAATGTTTATGCATTTAATAAAGGATTAAATTTTTTTAGTAGAGTTTGTGCTTGAGTATTTATTAGAAGATGCACTCAATATTCTATAGCTCAGTTGGTTTTATGGTTGATTTATCATCATTTTTACATCAATGCAAGTCATTTATATCCATAGGTGGATAGTCCACTAGAGGTTGTGATTCTATTACATCTAATAAATTGGTATTGATTTCATTTTCACTTTCTTGTAATTTTGAACAACTTTGAGGGCATTAAGGTCATCCAAGAAAGTTGAAAGCCATAATCAAAGAAAAGGTCTCAACATGAAACAATTGCCATCGTGGTTAATGATATTTTTGATAAAAAAATCCATTCACACCCACATATTGATGTGAAGTGCATTACATCCCAAGTAGGAACATTTGAAATTGACCCCAAGACAATATATTTTGGCTCCAAAGAATGCTAGGGGCATAACTTCACTTGTTCTACTAATAAATTAAGGCTATGACTAGAGCTTGTTATGGAGGATGAACCTTGAAATTGTTTAGTATTTGCTAGTTGTAGAAAATAACATGGTTTTTCATACTTTATTTGATGATTAACATTAACTAAGTTTGTTCTACAAGTTATTCCAATATACCAAATGTTAGCTATGGCAATACCCAAATATATTTGTTGTAAACTTCGGTCTCTATGGTGTGATTTTATTTGGCAAGGTTCTAACAAGACGAAGAGATGGTCGTTAGTGGCTTGGGAAATGCTGTTGAAGCCTAAATTTTCTGGAGGCTTGGGTCTTTGTGAACCAAAGATGCTAAGTGCATCTTTTGGAGTGAAGTTATGGTGGAGATGGGTGATAGGAGAGAATGAGATATGGAAGAGAATATGGTTGAAGAAGTATACACCTTTAATGTCACAAGAAGAATGTCTTAGATACGATTTGACCTTTGCAGGTTCAAGCTTATGGAAGTGGGCACAGGAAAACATGGCAGTTGTGAGGAAGCATGGCTTTTGGGAAATCAAGGATGGTGTTTTGGCTTTGTTTAAATGAGACATATAATCTTTGTAATTTGGAAACTTTCAAAGTTGATTTGGGAATAATGAGGATTAGTGATTTTTGGAAGCAATATTTGGATTCTCTATTTTGTTGGAGATGGAAAGATAAGGAGGATTGAACATGTTCCTCCGAAGACTTTCATTGGGATTTTTTCAATAGGTATTATGGGAAAGGAGGATTTGATTATCAAAAAATAGATATATACTAAGATGGGGCATGGGACTAATAGGTTCATTTACTTTCAACATGAGGCTATTTTGGGTCATGTGAGGATGGCTAATGATGTTCTCTAGAGCAAGTTATGCTCTAGAATCCCTTAGCCAAAAGTCACTCTTTTCCTTTGGTTGCTTGGAAGGCATCGGGTCCTTACCTGGGATCATATTCTTCAAAAAGGTTATGAATTACCATCTCTTTGTTTTTTTTTTTAAATCATGAGGAGAGTATGGATCACCTCTTTCTTTCATGTTCGCAGGATAAAGAGGTTTGGTCTATGCTTAATTTCATTTTTGGAATTGACATACTTTAGCAAGAGAATTTAGGTACTTTGTTGTAACAATGGAATTATTTGAAATTTAAGAACCCTATAATGAACAGGGCCTGGATTTTAATGAAAGGTTTTATCCTGTGGAATTTGTGGAAGGAAAGGAATAATAGGATTTTCAGAGAAAAGAGACGAAACTATACCATGATAATGGAGATGGTTTCAAATATTAGAGATTCTCTCCTTGTCATTTCATGGTTTAGTGAAGATTGTAAGGTTGACGGTGTTGAGATTGAGATTATGCAGAAACTACATCTGGATCAAAATGATAGTAGGAAAATCGGTCCTGATACCAAATTCATGAACTTGATGAGGGAAAATTCATTTTTAAGAAGTATTCATAAAAAATATCTGATACTTGTATTACACGATTTAATAATATAGAAATCCTTCCTCAAATTATTGGACTTGAATTCATTCCCACTTTTCTTTTACATAGATTTCTCTTATCTATCCTGCAAAAAAAATACACATGCACAAAATTTTTTCTTCTCACTTAATTCCAAATTACACAGAGATGTTGGAATTCTTCATTCATTTATACATAGAGGCAATCATGAGCATAAATATTCTTTCAAATAGTTTCATTCAACAAATTTTGTACATAAAAATATTAAAAAACTGTCATTCCTCTCTCTTGGATTGATTCTACATGCATTTGGCCATTAGTTCTCATTGCCCGTAGGCTTACAATAATTAGAATTAAGAAATGTAATAGATTTTCTAAATCCTAAAAGAACTCCATAAATCACCCATAAATCACTCCATAAATTAGATTTTCCTAAATCCTAAATAAATCCATAAATCATATTTTTCTAAATTTTAAAATCATGTAATCTATCCCTCAAATCTCTCATGCTTTTAAAGGTAGATTTGTTTTTGCCTTATGGAAAAAATATCACCTATCCATAGCTTTTCTAAAACTACGACTCATTATTCCTAAAACTCATAAAATATACCAACTTGAAAAATACAATTTATTTACATAGAAGAATATAAATTCTTCTCAAAAACCAAGACCCCATTTTTAAGCTTTCTCACATCGAATATTTAATGTATTGGAAGTTGTAATGCTCCTACATTAGACTCCCAAAGTAGAAACAATTCATGAACTCTTTTTCATGTGCCATTAATTTTCCAATCCTCTTGGATCCCACATTATTCATTGTAGTTAGTGTTACCGGGAATAGTGTCCACTCGGAGCTACTATTCCCACTAAGACTGGTACCTATCTTAGAAACAAACAAATAAAGACTACTTTTGCTTTCCTTTTTGAAAATAGATAAGAGTGGAACAAAGGACACCAACCTCAGTATTGCACTTGGTTTCCTTGCTTGATTCCTCTCCTTCCTGATAGATCTTTGCCGCTTCTTCTTCGTCTGCCTAGCTTCAAAGAGCACATGTGGAATCAAAGCAGCATACTACTATCGAAGAACAAAGATCTATATTCATAAATAACACAGGACCAGATATGTGTTAACCATACAAATGCATATATAATCAAACAAACAAGAATATGGAGGAAAACTTGAATAAAATTATTAATATCAAGAATAGCAAGAGGATTACAACCAACAGTCCTGACCCAGCATCATCCTCCAGCAAGAAAGCCCTTCTTCACCTCAAGTAAATCTTAGATCACCCAACACTATGAAGTTTCACTAGAAAACCAACAACACTTCTCTATAAGATATAAGATTCCAGCCTCCAACCCTAGATCTCTGGGATGAGAGATCCATATATAGATTTTTGCAAAGGTGTGAGTCAGCTCTGGGTTTTTGATTAGTTTCCTCTCTCTGATAGTTCTTGGTTCCACTCGGAGATTTCATTGATCTCTTACTCATCCTTGAGCGAATTCTGAGAGGCAAGTGTCATATGAGAAGTTTCTAGAAGATTCCTTGATCATCCACTTAGCAAATTGTCTTCGCCACTTGTCTATTCTCATCCATCGCACCCTGTAGAAGGGCTTTTCAGTATGCATCGCACCTCCCATGTGTATTAGGTGAGATGCATCGCACTCTCTGCATTGGGCATTCAGTATGGTCCAGTTTTGACCATTTCTGAGCAGTTTTTTGTGGAGAACTTCTGGGAGATGATGTAATCAGTTGACCTTGTTCCTTTAGGTAGTGAAGCAACACTTTTAGGGACTTAGGAGCCCGCAATTTATGGACATTTATGATTGGGGTGCAATACCCAAAAATGTCTATAACAGTTTCCCCCTAAAGCATGAGGTCGTTAATCTTTTGATGTTGGGTGAAATGCTTTACCATGAGGATCCGAATTGTTTTCGAGCTGGGAGGCGACCTATAATAAGATACAATACAATACATTATCTTCATAATATTTTTCATGATCTAGTTGAGGCGGGCATTCCCATGCTCAGCTTTATAAATTCACTTTCATGTACATAGGACAGACAACCGTCTGTGTAGCA
>APFE031513269.1:18337-36056 GCA_000404065.3 Pinus taeda
GGTACTATGGCATACAAATTGGAGCTTCCTGCAGCTTCTCGAGTGCACCCAGTTTTCCATGTTTCATGTTTAAAGAAGGTTATTTGCGACAAGCTCCCAGTTCAAACAATATTGCCAGAACTTGACGAGGAAGGAAAAATTATATTGGAACCAGAAGCAGTCATAGAAACAAGAACTCGACAACTACGAAATCGATCCATTTAAGAGTATCTCATCAAGTGGAAGAACTTATCCGCTGAAGATTCCACATGGGAGGATGAGAATTTTATACAAAAGCATTTAGAACTACTCAACCATTGAGGACAACACTTTTTTGAAGGAGAGGGGCATGTTAGGTCACTATAATACTAATGATGCCCCCATTAATATTGTAATTGCATCCCTTATTAATATTGTTGTGCCCCTATTGTCCCCATATTGTTATTACTGTGCCCTATAGAATCCCTGTATTGTTATTTTAATGCCTTTATATTATTATTGTTAGGTCGGCTTGGTTATATTGTGATCCCTTAGACTCCTATATATAGAAATGAGGTTTTGTCATTTGAATCATCTAAGAATTGTTCATTTGTGTAACGTAAAGGAGGTTTCCCCCTCGAAGAGGCTGAATTCTAAGGCATTCAACTATCTTTTCTATCTTTTTGTGAGCTGGTTTCAAAACATATGGAATCGGTGGGGCGGCGACATGAGCGAGTTGACGCTAAGTTGGGGTGCATTTGGCTGAATGGGCAGGTCGGCCTAGGCAGGCCGACCCATGACTTAACCATGGAGAAACGTATATATGGGCAGATGCCATGGAGGAAGAAATCATAAGTTTGGAAGTTCATAAGTGTGAGCTCAAGGTGAGGGAGAGCCAAAGGGTGGACGTGGAGAAGGTGCAGGTGACACTTGACCGCAACACCGAACGGAGGAGCCAAAGTCGCAGAAACGATGCGTTGAATGGGTTTCTGAACAAGCGGCTAAACGACATTTCTGAACGGTCGGGTGAACGACCGGTGGAATGAACTTCTGAATGGTGCGATGAATGACTATTCTGAATGGTGCACCGAACGACTGTTATGAATGGGTGCGCTGAATGGACTCCTGAACGAATCCCTGAGTGGAAGTTCTGAATGGACTCCTGAACGAGGTTCTAAACGAGTTGTCGAACAAGTTTCTAAATGAAGTTCCGAATGAGCTGCCGAACGGGTTTTTGAATGAGGTCCTGAATGAGTTGCTGAACAAGGTTCTGAAAGGGTTCCTAAACGAGTTTTGTTGAATAGTTTGATGGGCGATCGAACCAGTGGGCGTTGCACATTTTGACAGAAATTGCTGAAGAGAAGTTGGGGTTCTCTCACAAAGACTGTAATGGTATTTTATGAAAGATTGTTATTATCATTGTGGGTAGACTCATATTTAGGGAGTTTCCCCTCCCATTAATTTTCCGCTGTGCATATGTGTAAATGGTAATAATGATGAAAGAAGACTAATTGAATGTTTCCGTTGTGTATATGAAAGTTAATACTTAGAAAGTGAAAAAATAAACTAAGTATGGAATGTTAGTAGTAGCCCACACTTGTAAGTATTGTTGAAAATAAAATGGGTGGCGATGTCGCACCCCCCTTTGTGTGGTTGAAAGACTATTGCCAGGGTAGGGGCATGATAGTGAGGGTTTTGTGCAAGCCCTTGCCCGCCCATGCCCCATGGGCGGCGAGCCTGGGCGTGGAGCCCTTGCCCGCCTAGGCCTACGACCCACAAACCTTGGTGGGAGGGGGCTTGCATGAAGCTCTCGCCTAGCTAGCCCTGCAAACCAGGGCCTTGGGTAAGCCAAACCCGATTTCGGGAATCGGGTTTGGCCCACCAAGGGCCTACAAGCCGCAGACCTTGGTAGGCAAAGCCTGATTCCAGGAATTATATTCGAATCACCTAGACCCATGGGCCTAGGTGATTCGAATCTAATTCCTGGAATCAGGCTTTGCTTACCAAGGCTTGCGGCCCGCGGGCCCTTGGGCAAGCCAAACCCGATTTTGGGAATCGGGTTTGGCCCACCAATGGCCCACGGGCTGTGGGCCTTGATAGGCAAATCCTGATTCCATGAATTAGATTCGAATCACCTAGACCCGTGGGCCTACGCAAGCCAAATCCGATCTCCAAAATCGGTCTTGGCCCACTCAGGGCCTGTGGGGTCACGATTTTTATTTTTTATTTTTTAATGTTTTTTTATTGTTTTTAATGTTCTTTTTAATGTTTTTATTATTATTATTATTAATTATATTTAATTATATATTTATTTTAATTTTTTGTCTTTAATTCTTATTTTAATGATTTGTTTTTGTTTTTTAATTGTATTGTGTTGTTTTTGTTACTTTTATTACAACTTGACATAAAATCATTTTTTGGGAAAAAAACTTCCAATGTC
The DNA here is from genome assembly GCA_000404065.3 of Pinus taeda. Lineage (NCBI taxonomy): Eukaryota > Viridiplantae > Streptophyta > Pinopsida > Pinales > Pinaceae > Pinus > Pinus taeda. Next base: position 20,736 of record APFE031513269.1, read on the forward strand.
ATCAATCATCATCATCATATAATATATATTTTATATATAATATATATATATATATATATTATTTTTTTCCAACATTTTTTATTCAATTTTATAATTAACTTTTATTTAACTTGTTTCATTTTAGCGAAAAGTTTCTTAAATATGTATTTTTTATTATCTATATGCAAAATGTGTATTTTTGTCCAATGTTTAAAATTATTACTTTTTATTGACAAATATTTAATGAGGAATAAGTATAATTAATGAATATATAAATATAAAAAATCACAAACCTCAAATATTAATGTTATTATTATTTTTATTACTTTGCAAAAAAGATTAAAAATTTCAATTATAAAAAACATGCAAAAAAAAAATTAAAAATTTCATTATAAAAAACATTGCAAAATAAATAGTGCAAAAAAAAAAACAAAAAACACATGTTTGGAAAACCCTTAAAAAACAAGCATCTTAGGACGAAAAATAAGATGATAAATAAGATTTCTTGAAAAATGGTTAAATAATCAACATTTAAAAAAAATTGTGTATACTTATGACATAAGAAAATTTAAAGTGTCGAAAATATGCTTAAAAAAAATGTTGATGTTTTCCAAAATCTGCATGAAAATCACCAACATTTAAAAAAAATTATCCATACTTAATAGGTTAGAAAACTTAATGTGTCAAAAATAATCCCTCTTAAAAAAGGGGTTGATGCTGCATCAACACTTTTCAAAATTAGCATGAAACTCACTAACACTTAAAAAAATGTTCATACTTGATACACAAGAAAATTTAAAGTGTCAAAAATATGCTAAAAAAGGTGTATTTTGAATCAACGCTTTTCGAATTCAGATGATTTTTTGCTACCTCAAAAAAATGGGTACTCGGTACGTTCTCATTTGATAGTTTACAAAGTTTTATCCATCTATTATAGGATTGATGTGATCCTCCTTCATTCTTGTGATTTTGTAGATGTTTTCAATTATTGAATTTTGTGCATAATCAATAATAAGCTCATTATACTTTTCTCCTTCCATTGGATCCAAAGTGGAAATCATGTGTAGTTCCTCTATCTGAAAATAAATCATCTCTACTTCAAATTCAATATAAAATTATTGTCAAATTCCCAATCAATTCCCAACAAATAAGTATATGGGTATAAATAATCTAGGACCTCAATTACCTAAAAATCTAACTTTATGTTTTTCTCCATTGACATTTACCTCAACATTGTGTAGTATTCTAATTAGACAAATCTAATATTAGTTGGCTAATCTAAGTTGAATTAGAGACAAAATAGTGTGGGTTTTCACATTAGCTCCTAGAAATTTTTTTGTAGGATGTCAATGCTATATCCCAAATCCATCATCATACCTTCCATCTCATATTTCCATAACTCTATTGTCATCTTGAATTCTTTCCCTATTCTCCTTTTCCTAGTAACATGTCACACCCCTCTCTAGTAATGGTGCTACAATGAGAACTTATGGTCCAATATACTCCATCATTTTGGTTAATGAATGTGTCAACATCTTAGTGACTAGGGGACTACTCAACACTCTAATAAAACACTGCAAAAACTCATTTACCTATTTCCTCGAGTCATCCAAATACTCCCTATGTAGTGATCCTTTGTGATGTGATTCCTCATATAGTGATTCCTTATGTAGTGATGAAAGTAGCAGTGCCTCTTTAGTCACTTTTTTCCTTCACGCATGAACTACTTGTATTGCATAACATCAAACTTAGGAAGTACTTATGTTTCATTTCTTATCTTTCCGTGCAACCATTGAAACATTGTTTTATGCATTGACCCCTAATAATTTATTCTCTTGTGCAAATAACTCCTTGAGTTATCAATCATAGTTGCACAATACCTTTAACTTTTGATTCTTGTGTGGCTTCACAATCACCATATTAAAGCATCCTACTTTTCCTCCCAATTGTCCAACCTCTTTAGATATTCCTTCGTCTCATGCATTGTGCTATGGCAGTATCCATATAGAAAATGGGATTAGGTATAGAAATGCACTAATTTATCACCTCATAGTTATAATAGGTGGGATACCTACCTTTTATCTTCCTTTTCCATTACCTTGAATTCCCCTGCTTGAACCTCCCTAGAAACCTCCATTCTCACCACCCTTACTCACTTCTTGTACCTTAAAAGCATCCTCCTCCCAACAATATTCGACAAGCCTATTTGGTACCAACTTCATTTGAATGAAACCCCATGATGGTATTTCAAGGTAGGACCTCTTAACTATCTATAAGAAACTCCAAAAGTAAACCCTAGTAAGCTCCCTCCATTATTGAACAAACAAACCTTAATTTCCATAACTCAACCTCTTTCACATTTTTAGTAAACATATGGTTAAATATCCTTCATTAAAACCAATCTAGCCACTATTATTTACTTGTATCCAAAGAGACATTTAGTTTTTTCTTTACCTTTTGGACATTGGATAAATCAGTGCTCCATGCATGCTTCATGACATGGACTAACCGCCTCTCATGGATCCTTATCTCTAGCGATGCGATCATTGACCTACACCTGCGGGTTCTGTTCTAACAACAATCGTGATTACTAACAAGTGGTATCAGAGCGTAGGTCACGAGTTTGATACACACTCGACTTGCGTTGGGGGGGGGAGATTGTTGAACATTGGATAAACCAACGCTCCCCGTGTGTTTTGCGACATGGACTAACCGCCTCTCATGGATCCTTATCTCTGGTGATGTGATCATTTATTAACACTTGCAGGCTTTGGTCTAACGGAAACTGTGATTCCGACCATTACCTTTGTAACATGGCAAAAACTTATCTTTATCAATGCTTTTAGGTCGTGATTATTAAATTCCATGTGTATATTTCCTAGTTGCATGAATCTCCTACTTCGGCTGAGTCATCAATGATTTCACAATTTAATGTTGTAATTGAGGTTGAGTCATGAGTTTTTCATTGGTTAATGATGATGGAATTAATGTTTTCTAACTCTTGTTGTCACAAAAAAAAGTGGCGATGATATTAATAAACACACACTTCCTTGTGATACAACCACTCTCAATCTTCCTCGTATTTAAGTGTACTTAATGACGGAGCTGAGGCTTACGAAAATAATAAAGTTTTAAAAATTTAGTTGTAGGTATAGGAATTCAATTTTCACTACATTAATATTTTACTCCTCACTTATATAAATGTATATTTATTTATATATCTATATATATTTTATGGCAACAAAATTGTCCCTTGTTTTCTCACCTAGAAAGAATTCCCCACATTATCCATCCTCACCATCACTCCATAATTTAGAGTCTTCCCTTCTGTTCACACTATGCCACATCCCCCTCCTCAGTAGAATACTAGAATACTAGGCCATGGGGAAAACTTGCTTCGAGATTGGATTTTGTGGAGGATCTAGGTTCTCTGCCTTCAATTTTTGGGAGTTTAAGAGTGCATGCTCCTATAGGGGGGCCAAAAAATAGGGAGAGGTCACAATCATATTTTTCATATGCTTAGAAAGAAACAAAAGTATAAATTAGGGCAGGGAGACAACGCTCCCTAGATGAGGCTCTTAGAGCATTGGCCCTTGAAGTGGGCTCCTCATCAAAATTATATCCTTTAACTATCAGGGTTTATCCAGCCCTATGAAAAAATTGGCTTTGAGGCATCTTATAGACTCCTACTTGCCCAAATTACTTTTTATTGATGAATCCATGATCTAAGGAACCCATGCAACCTCCCTACTATATACCCTCTGCACATGATGGGATTTTTTGGTCCTCAATGTGGATGGGAGAATGGGAGGCTACTATCAAGATGGAAGTAATAATAGTTAAAGTTCCAGATGGCTTGGCCATCCCAAAATCCTCTAATCTGCAATTTGTCTCGCAATTATTTGACTACTTCTTATCAATCCTAAACCTTTAAATTCCTTATAAGGATAGGGAACTTTTCTGGGAAAATATTTTTTCTCTATCAAATCTATTTTCCAACCTAGTGATTTTAAGAGGGTTTTTAAATTTCTCCTTAGGGAAGAAGGGGGGTTTGGGGCCCTGCTACAAGGATCAACCCTTTGACAGACTTCTTTCTACAAAAATACGACTCGATTGGGCTCTTGGAAATCCTTCCCACCAAACTCCTCCCAACCTGGTGAAACAATAAGACAACTGAGAATAGAATCACTAAAAGACTCGATAGGTTTATCATTTTAGAATGTTGGATAGAAGGAACTTTTAGGATGAGGTAGTGGATAGACTCTGGGGGCAGTTCAGACCATTGTCCCATTCTCTTTGAACTAGGTATAGCCCCTCCAAAACCAACTATCCCTTTTGTTAGATTCCTATACCAATAGGTTTCATTTTACATGATTGACTGGAGAAGTGCCAAATATGTTCATCCTTTTCATGCTGCAGAGGTTCCATATTTTGAAGAATTTCACTATGTATAGGTGGTTAACTCTTTCCATAGTTGATGAATAGCCAGACAGTCTAATCCTGGCTAGATCATGTTTGAATTTACTTGTCTTAGAATAGAAAATAAAGGTCTGCAAAAATTGTTCAAGCTTGGCAGACAAGTAGTTAGGTAGAGAAGCAAAGGGTCTCAACAGCTTAATCTGAGCCCTGGAAGAGATAAGGGTAGACTTAGATAGGAGGACAGCTAAAAGAAAAGAGAAGACTCAGGGTTTGCTAGTTCAAATGCACCCAATGAAAATGAAGAGAAAATGTTAGGTATACTAGGTTGGGTAGGCAATTTTGATGGTATAGAAGCAAGTATATGAGCAATTTTCTCCTTTGGAACAAGTTTTCATCTCATAAAAATCATAAGGTACCATGGCAAGGTGGCTACAAAACAAATGGAGCATGACTAATTCCCCTTCCCATTTTCCCAAGAAACACTTACTAACATTCCCCCCAAGGGCAATGAGATCTGTTCATTACCTTTAGTCGACTTCATGTCATAAAAAAAAAACTAAGTGAAAATGTGTTTTCACCTAGGAAAAATAAGCCACATTTCTTGTGTAAAATGTCTTTATTCCATTTTGCCAAGTTTCCTAGACTTCACAACTGAGTATCCTTTCATTCCCCCCATGCCTAATTTTTCACTCTATAAACTTAGCCTAAACCATACAAACCCATCCCACATAGTCATATTAACCTACTAACACTATTATATAGCTCCTATGTATATTCCCCTCCCTTACTAGGTAAAAATACACAAGATCCCTAAAAAATATAATACCCCGACCCTTGGCTAACTATAGCTATATATTATAATTCTTATATATATATATATTTTAGGGAGTTATTGGTCCACCCGGGGCCAATAACAACCCTCCATGTGCCCCATCCAAACTTGTTTAGCCTCTGGCTAAATAAACAGCCGAAAACCCGCATTTTTACCCCTAAAACCCATTTAACCCAAAGTCAGAAATACACCGCAAACATTACAAAAACCCGAAATATTAAAGCGGGCCCCCCGTAGATAACCCGCCGCCACCTTCATTACCCACCAGCCGTCCAATCAGCGTCGACAGATCCAACGGCTGTCGGCGATATCATAAACCATAACATGCCGAACTTTAGCATCCGGGGGATGGGCGGTATTTCTACCGTACCGAGGACGCGTGTCAAGCACCCGGCGTGTTCGGAGCCCCCTCCCCCAATACCTATTTCCTCCAAAGGCGGTGCGGGGAATACCACTTACCACCCCACTGCCTCCCTACTAACGTCATGCCCACGTCACCTGATGACGTCACCCCCCTTGCCGCTTGCCTATCTGCTGATGTCACCTGACACGTCACTTGCCATGTCACATGCCACATCACTGCCATGTCAGCATCTGTACCCCGCTACACAACAAAATGACGTCATACTGACGTCATTAGAAAAAAGTGCACCGAACCTGCCAAAGTTAAAATTTCAGGTAAAAAGGGGTGAAAACATTGTTTTTACCCATTTGTCTTTGTTTTCTATACGCAACCTGTGCATGCTAATTTACGTGCAAAAGACCATTTTCGCCATACAAGTCCACCACCCAGTAGCTTTGACTCCACAGCTCGGCCCCTCGGCTCACCTAGTCACCTGCAAATCGACAATTCCACCGAGAAAACATGTATTTACAACAAATTGCTCTCGACCCTGTTTTTATTGGATTTCGCTATAAAATTACCCACAACACCTATAATTTGAAGAAGAAACACTGTGTTGCTGCAAAAAATACCCACCATAACCTCTGTCTTGCCAAATTCACCATAAATTCGCACAGTGAGCTAAAATTGAGCTCGTTCGGCCCTGCAAGTTCTCCAAGGAACCCCGAAAACTGCTTTTTGTCCACAATTGTCTCCCATTGTGCCAAAGAAGCCCATAAGTTCTGTTTCTCCAGCTAAATTCAATCCACAGAGCTAAATTAAAGCCAACAAACCAGTTTCAATGGTGAAAATCCCGGAGAAATCCACAGAGCCATTGTTTTGCCTATTTTGCTTGCATAGAGCCAAAATTTCCAATTTTAAAGGCAACAAAATTTAGCCATGGAAGGTCCAGTAGCCTTGAAATCACTTCTCTTAATGTACCCCACAAGGAATTGGAACATTTGCCCTTAGATGATAAAGACTATCTAATCCAAGACCTAGTAGGCTACCAAAACCATCTGCAAGCAGTTTGTGAGCTCAGAAACAGCTACTTAAACCAAAATGATGTCTATGGCATATGGGAATCAAATCTACCCATATACTACCTCCCCTCTGTGAATATATTCCCTGAGATCATTCACCTCTGCTGTGAGAACTATGAGCCAACCAACAGGGCAGCTAAGAGTCCATCTGGAACTACCCTTTTTCATATTACTCCTGACTCTATAAATCAAATGTTGAACTTCAAACCAACCCACCTCCAGTTTCCTCTTACTATGAAATTCTTGCTAGATGAAGGTCCCAAACTCTCCAGCTCAGAGATAACCAAAATTGCCCGAGTGTTTATGAGAGCAGATCACTAGCCTAAGGAGCCACCTCCTTTCCACTATGCATCTTTCACTGAAGTGGGTAGATTAGTTGTTGATATGATATCTTTTGTTCTGGGGTTCAAGACAAGTGAGGATATTGATGAAACCCATATTGGTTATGATGTCTATATTTACCCCAAGGCAGCCCCCTGCTGTCAAATACAACTATGCCAAATTTATTGCCAACAAGATACATGACCAATTGTTGAGGCTAGACAGGGAGGGAATCTTTAAATATTCATCCTATATCTATCATTTGTTCTTATATTATCAGCCAGATATCTTCCAATTCCCCATTAGAAAATTGGACCATAAAGGGGAAAGGAGGTCTGTGATTTTTTGGACCCCAATCTTTCATGAAGTTCACAGCTCTCCCTACTCTTATTGTGAGTTTATTGACATGTTTGTATACCCAGTCTCTTCTCTCCTGATGAGAACTCCTCCTCCTAGACTAACATATGATATGCAAAAGATACTACAACTCTCCAAAAACTATAAAATAGGTGACCGTTACTTTTACCAGAATCACACTATTCTGAGGATATATGGCTGTGAGCTATGCCCCTACAGGCTGCCCATTTATGTGCCAATGAGACTGTTTGCCTTGGAATATTTCAGGCAATTCATCAATTCAGATCTGAGTCACTTCCATAGCACAAAGAAAAAGGCCCGATTGAAACTCAGAGACCAGTTAGGCCCCTTTGTTATGAACAAGAAAGAGGGATGGAAGGATGCTGATGAAATATTGGGTCAAACACTCAGACTCAAGAGAAGCTTTTGGTGGGTACCCTATGACCCAAACGGATTTATCAATGCAAGAAGGGTAAAATATAGGCTGGCACCCTATGAACATTGCAGCATCCTTGACATAGAAAAGTTTTCCAACCAAGATGAGTGGGTGGAGGGCACACTAGTTGAAGAGTTTACTGAGGAACAGAAAATGGAACAAACCATGAAAATTTCGGAAAAAAACTCTTGACTTAGATTCTTTTGGGCGGGTGTCATTCAAAATACCACAACAAACCGGGGAAAGCTCATCAACTGCTACAACTTCACAACAAGTTGCCCAAGAAAGGACTACACCAACAACAGGGACAACAAAGGGCAAGGAGTTAGTAGTTGTAGAGCAAGAAATAATGGAAGAATAGCCAACTACCTCAAAAGAACACAGTCAAGGGCAAGCCCCTTCACTACAGGCACAAGCACCAGAAGTACCAACAATGCAGACTCCTCTTCTTGAGGAGAGAAGTAAGAAAAGAGACCGAGAAGAGACCACACCTGCAAGTGGGTCAACAGAACAACAAGAAGCCAAAAGGCAAAGGGTAGATCCTCTACCTGAAGAGGACATTGTGGAAGAAATCACTGAAAGCACAAGAGGAGAGAGGGCCATCAGCCAACAGACTTCCGCTAGCTCTCACAGACAAGAAGGGGAGAGGCAGCATGGAATGGAAGTCTCCTCCTCAAGGTCACAAGCCAAGAAAGGATCAGATATCAAACAATCATTTATGGAGATTAAGGCTCAAAATGAGTCATTAAGAATTCAGTTGTATGATCAATTTCTCAAGATGACACCCTCCAAACAACAAATACTAATGGCAACTTATGACATCAAGGAGGAGAAAATGATCTTAAGTCATTTTAAGCCCAAGGTTCGGCAACCACAGTCTGCAGATGACTACATAAGGACAAATCTAGAGGTCCTTGCCAAAGATATAAACCCAATGGACCAAATAGAATTGCACAAACAAACGGGTGAAATGGTCTATGTAGGGAGAGTCGACCTCCAAACCACCTAAAACAGCTCCAACAATTGTCTCTACTCCCCCCACAAACACAGCAACAATCCCTCCCACTGAGCCAGCATCAACAACAGGTACAACAACTACAGATGCTACAACAGCAACAATAGATCTAGAGACTAGCATGAGGATGGAAGAAATGATGAAGGCAGTCAAAGAGCTAGAAGCTCAAATGTCAGAGCTTAAAGAGGCAAAAGAAAGACTAGCCAAGCTAGAGGTGAGCTATGACAAGTCAAAAATAACAGTGGTAGAGAAGACCAAAGAGGTGAAGGCCCTGGAGAACAAGGTGAAATCTTTGGAGAAGGATCTCACCTTGCATAAACCTCTGACAGACATTAAAATGATTTTGTGGACCAAGATTGGCTAGTCCATTACTGACCAATGGCTATCAATTCAAACAATCTATGAACAAATTGAATTTATAGAAAGGGCACACGAGCAAATTCAAAGGGCCAAGGCAACATTGGGAAATATGCCTGAGCAGGCCAATAGGTTGATCCATTTTTTGAATACCCATACTAAAGAACAGTTAGCATCTTTGGAGATCTCGGACAGGACATGCACCATTTTGATAGTGAAGAAGGTGCTAACAATGAGAAATTTTGTACAGACTTTGGAAATGAAGTGCCAAGAGATGGAGATGGACATTAATGCCTTCAAAGAGAAATTTGCAATCTTGCAGCAGAAGGGTCTACCCAGTTTACTAACAAGCAATAAAAAATTGTTATCACATCAACAATATGCTCACAGGGTAAACATGTATGTAACAAATCAGATCACTACATCATCCAACACTTCAGAAGCCACTGGACCTCCTTTTTGACAGAGTTTATATGAAAAATTGGAAAATTTGTTTTTTATAGAACTTGAAATAAATCATCTTTTTGAAGTAAAGCCTAACTTTTACAGGTATACTGAGGCTGATGAAACACTTGTGAAACTACAAAGACATCAGTTGCCTACAAAACAGTGGCGACAGAGTATGCTGGAAGTTTTACCTAGGTAATTTGGATCTTTCTGCCTATGTACACTTGGTCAAATAGCAAGACACGTGGCAGATATGGAGGAAGGAGCTCAAGCGAGGATCAGGACACATTAAAGATAAATCAAGAGCAGGTGAAAGGAACAGGACAACAACGCAGGAATGCAAATTAAATACACAACTACCAGCCGAATTCCTGGGTTGAAAAGTGTAAAATATCTTGTCAGTTAAAGCAGCCAGCACAACCACAATAACTCCTGCCTTTATTTCTGCATTTATTCCTTTGACAGAGCAGGTGGAGGAAGTTATTACTTCATATCTTATCCACAAGATATTTTGTAACTCTCTTTTTGTATAAATACCCCCAAGGAATGGATTCGGGGTTGGTGATTCTCCTCTTAGACTGTGCTGTAACTGTGATATTTCTTAATACAAAGGCTGCTGAAATGCATTGCTGCTGGATCTTCTGAATGTGGATTTGATGATTCTCGGCTCTGCTACAAAATTCCTGTGTCTTTCTTTGGATCAATAAGTTATTCTAAACTTTTTTTGTGTTTTCTATGTTTGCAAATTTCATATATGTTTCATAATCTTAACAACAGGGAAAAAGAACAGCCCAGAACTTGTTTAAATACACTCTGTGTTCAATTCCTGCTGTTATTTATATTTTCTTCAGAACTAGCATAAACAGAAATTCTTACATGCTTCTGTTTCCACTAATTCTTTCACTTTGAAAATTGCCAAGGAATTCTTCACTGCTCCTTGAAAATATTCAAGCACCTTCCCTTTGCCACCATGATAAAGGATTCTTGACTGCCCTTTACCCCCTGGCTTACATCCCATCAATTTCTAGCTTCCAATATTGTTCCGAAACTGATTATCTTGCTTTGTAGTATTGCCCATCATCACAGAAACACACTCAGCAGTCCATCTTCATAGACTACATTTCCCAATGGAATAAAATCTTTCAGACTTGCATCCTAGCTCTGTTTAAGATCACCATCCAAACAAATTTAAAACAACACTCTGCACATCATAACTAGCATAAAAACTTCAAAAAACAAAGTTAAATTATAAAGGGAGAGCCCTCTCTGGATGCGATTTGGCTAGAAATTGCATCTAAAAGATTGGTTAGTGGTTACCTCAGGCGTATTCCCTTTTCTCACAAGTTTTTGGGAACAACCTAAGTGATAACATCATTGGCGACTCCGCTGGGGAACTGAATGAATATCTGTTACTACTGTCTAATCTCTAAAGCTACAGATGGAGCCTGAAGTTAGCCAGGCAGCCTTTGAAATTGTCTTTGCTATCCAATCACAAGAGTAAATCAAAGCTACTTCAGTCTAACTCCAGTTTAGCTTTAGATTTTAAGCAGCTGCTTTAAAGATTTGTTTGGCCATCCTTGTTTCAAACCTACTTTAAGGAAAGCCCAACTCCTCTTACATTTCAGGAGCTTCCTTCGGAGATATTTTCAAAACTTGTATCCTCCAAATATTCCCAGAAAATAACCAAAACATACTTTAGAAACTGGCTCCAAAGAAGAAAACTCGGTACACAAGGTCAAACCCAGACCCAAATCCTCCAGCAATTTTGACAATCCAAACTTGATTGCTAAGAGCCTTAGGAAACCAGAAAATCAAGAGAGTTCTATTGATTCAAATCTTGAAACACCCCAGCAGAAACCCATTCAAATTAAGCCTACTACAGCAAAATCTCAATCCCTTCTTCCTATTGCTGTAGCTTCTTCTAGTTCACCTTTATCACTCCAAAATCTCTTTTCCACCCATCCATCCACAACACTTATCTCAACTGCTATCCCTGTGCTTCCATTTGTCCCACTTTTCCCTGCTAATATGGCAAATAGATATGCTCCCCTTCAGTTGCTTGCCATCCAGGGGCTATGCCACAAGATTATCAGGGAAAAATTACCTATTTTGATGGTACTGGAACTTACACTGCTCAACAACATACCAAGAGGATGACAAATTATTTTGAAAACTATGAGACTGATGATGATGATGTCAGGATGAAAATTTTTGTCCAGAGCTTAACTGGTGATGTAAGGACATGGCTTAGGTCACTCCCTGCAAACACAATAGCTAATCCAGATGCCCTTTATCAGACTTTCCTAAATAGGTGGGAAAAGAAAAAAGACACTTTACACATCTTAACAGAATATGAGAACTTTAAGAGAGGCCCACAAGAGAGTGTCCAAGATTATTGTGCCAGATTCAACAATACCTACCTTGCTATTCCAATAAATCTTATACTGTCACCAGACTTAGCATTGATCAAATTCCCTGATGGATTTGACTCAGACATGGCTTACCAGCTCAGGGAGAGAGCTCCTCCTAGCCTTGAAGATATGCAGAGCATAGCTGTGAGTGTTGAAGCCAATCTGATCTCTAAACGAAATCGAGCTAGGACTGAAAGAAGATCAACTTTCAAAGAGGAACCCTCTGCCTTTGAACATAAACTTGATGTAGTCATTAAATGCATGGACAGGTTGGGAGATAGAGTGGAAACTATTGAGAGGAAATCTTCATGGGAAAACCAACCAAACAACAATGTAAGAAATCCAAACTTTAGAAAAAATCAAAACCCCAATGTAGGAAAGGTTGGTCCAGACCAAAACATAAGGCCCCCCTTCCAAGAAAACTATGCAGAAGCTTCCACATCTAGTGAACCAACAGAGGACCCCCACATTAACCTAATGGGTCTCAATAGTGTCCAACCAATTTTCCTAACTCAAGAAGACCAAGAGGCTCATACTCTTAGTCAGTGTCAAATGAAATAAGGGGAATCCTTTGATTTTAAGCAAGGATATGAAACAACTGTGTATGAAGTCCACAAGCAATACAACTTGAGAAGTAGGAGAATAGACATCCTCGATGATCCCAAGCAAAAGACAATCAAGCAACCTACCAAAACTAAACTCAAGGACTCTCATATACCAATCATCCCTAAAACAACTTCCAATCCAAATAGTCCAACAGTTGAAGATGTTTCAGACAAAGATAAATCAAAACAACACCCTACATCTATTTCTCCACTCAGAGAAATTGCAGAAAAACCTTTGGAAGATGGTGAGCAAGTAACTTCAGTTCATCATAACATTCCAGTAAAAGAGGCAGTTGTTGAAAACTTAGTTGAAAAACACAACCTTGATGCCCAAAATGTCAAAATACAAACAGAAAAACCCTTTAATATGGAGGCTGAAATAAGTAAGTTAAAAGTATCCATCCCATTATCTGAATTGGCTAGGCATGAAGTTTTTAGAGAAAAAATCAGCAGATCACTACAAATATCAGAAAACAAAGATTCAGTGAACATCCTTGATGATCAACCAGAACTTATATTTGGCCCTGAAGGAAATGGTAAAACAGTAGATGGAGGGGTCCCTCCCTTCTATGTGAGTTTAAACATTCATGACAAGGTGTTTCACAATGCAGTGTTTGATTCAGGAGCCTCCCATAATCTAATGCCAAAATCTGTTACGGAAAAGTTGGAACTAGATATCACAAGGCCATACAAGGACCTATTTTCCTTTGATTCCAGTCAGGTCTGGTGTCTAGGTTTAATCAAGGATCTATGTGTGTCATTAGTCCAATATCCAGCCAAGACAATTCTCATGGATGTGGTGGTAGCTGATATTCCACACAAGTATGGAATGCTGTTATCTAGATCCTGGGGTGCCAAGCTACAAGGATCTTTACAACTAGACATGTCTTATGCCACTATCTCAGTCTTCGGCCAGCCTAAAAGGCTATACCGAGAAACTTTGATGAAGTATGTGGTAAGTAGTCAAGAAAAACCCCAAAACTTTCCCATTTATTCTATGCATTCAGACATGGACTCCTTTCTCTTATACAACACTGAGATTCAAACCCAAACTGATGTTAAAATTGTGGCTTTAAGTCAGGATGAATTCCTAGACAAAGAATCCATAGTTCAAATTTAAGAAGTCTTGGAAAACACCAAATTAACAGTCACACATGAGGAATCCCATGAGATTAAAAATCCAACCATGCCTGCTGAGAAAATTGAAAAAGCTCCTAATACCAGTTCAAATCAAGAAAACCTATGGTATCTAGAGTTTGATGGATCTGTTAATAAGCTCGGAGCAGGGGCAGGGGTTTGGATACACAATATGAAGGATGACCACGCTGAGGGACATGCATTTAGATTAAATTTTAGGTGCACTAACAACATGGCCGAATATGAAGCCCTCCTCTTAGGGCTCAAAGTGATAAAAAACTTAGGTGTAGCTCGAATATCAATTTTGGGAGACTCTGACCTCATCATTCAACAAATGAAGGGTAACTTCACTACAAATGATCTTAGGCTGAGGTCATATAGAGCTGCTACAATGGAAATTCTTAACTCCTTTCTTGAATCCCAATTGACCAAGATCCAAGGAATCAAAATTTGCATGCCCATACTCTAGCAACCTTTGCAAGCACTTGCAAATTTCCATTTAAGCCCAATCACTGATTCACTGCTGAAATAAAACACATACCTGCTGTACCAGATAATGTCAAAAACTGGCAGGTGTTTGAAAATGACACACAAATCAACAATTTATTGACTTTGAAAGAGGAGTTCTCAAGCACAAAAATGGATACCAACACAATAGATGAAAGCAATCAAATAGACAAAGTTGAAACACATATCTTTGCTGAAACAACAAACCAAATTCTACATCCCACCAAGTTCACTAAAACAAATTTACAGGAACTTCATGAAAAACAAGGTGAGCATGCAATTGCAGCAGAGTGTGAAGTCATTGAGCTGAAGGATAATTTTCTACCTACAGGCCTCACTCCTTTAGAGGACATTTTAAACTCAAATGACATCTCTAGGAAACCTAAAATGTAGCCATTAAATGCAGAAATTAAGGACTGTAATTTAGGAACTGCAGAAAATCCCAAAATGATAAAATTGTCCAAAGCTCTGCCTCCTGACCAAAAACTCAAGTATATTGAACTATTCAAAGAATTTCAAGATGTCTTTGCATGGAATTATGAGGACCTAAAGTCTTATGATACTGTAGTAATCCAACACGCAATACCTCTCAAAGAAAACCAAAAACCTTTCAAACATAAACTTAGGAGGGTCAACCCTGTGCTACTCCCTTTGATTGGGAAAGAAGTTAAGAGAATGTATGAAGCTAGAATTATAGCTCCAATCAGATTCTTAGAATGGGTTTCAAATTTAGTGCCCACTAGAAAGAAGACAGGGGAGATAAGGCTATGTGTTGATTTAAGGAATTTGAACAAAGTCTCCTTAAAGGACAGTTATACCCAAAATGGATCACATTCTGCAAAGGGTAGTGGGTGCTTCAAGGATATCACTGTTAGATGGACTCTCAGGCTTCAATCAAATCCTAATGCACCCTGATGACCAAGATAAAACTGCTTTCACAACCCCTTGGGGAACATTCAAATATGTGAAAATGCCTTTTGGACTCAAGAATGCAGGAGAAACTTTTCAAAGAGCCATGGATATTGCTTTTGCTAAAGAGATCCATGACTTTTTAGTCATTTACCTAGATGACC
>APFE031513272.1:0-45686 GCA_000404065.3 Pinus taeda
GAGACTGACTTCGTGTCAGTGCAGTACTGGTCTGGGACCAGTGAGAGTCGTACATACTATGACGCTGACTTCGGGTTGGTTGAGACTAGTCTGGGACTAGTGGTACGCACTTTGAGACTGACTTCGGGTCAGTAAAGGATGGTATGAGACATTCTCGATCAATTCTTCTTCCTCATAGTTTAGCAGAGCAAAGTTAGCAGAGCCAGCAGAGCTGAGCAGAGCAGAGTTAGCAGAGCCAGCAGAGCTGAGCAGAGCAGAGCTAGCAGAGCCAGCAGAGCTGAGCAGAGCTAGCAGAGCCAGCAGAGCTAAGCAGAGCAGAGCTAGCAGAGCCAGCAGAGCTGAGTTAGCAGAGCCAGCAGAGCAGAGCTTGCAGAGCCAGCAGAGTTGAGCAGAGCAGAGCTAGCAGAGCCAGCAGAGCTGAGCAGAGCAGAGCTAGTGGAGCCAGCAGCGCTAAACAGAGTTGAGCTGAGTAGAGCAGAGCCGGCAGAGCTGAGCAGAACTGGGCAGAGCAGTTCAGAGCACTGATGGCAGAGATAGTACAGTCAGACTTATGGATCACTGGATGGAGTTCTCCCTAGTTGAGAGGGAGTGTTAAATTGGCCAATAAGGCCAAACTCCATGTGGGTCGGCTTATTTATGGCAGCTGATATTTTTATTGGATCCCTCTCGTCGAGAGGTGTAGGATTGATCCAAAGATCATCTGATTCCGATAAGTATTTATGGAGATATGAATTTATTTTGTTTATGTAATTATTATCAAGCCGACCAGCTATTATGTAGGCTCTAGAAGCCCAACCGACGTGTCTATTCTGCTTTAGTATAAATAGAAGAGTTTTTTATGTCAATTGCATACTCACTCTTCATGTGATCTCCTCTCCACGTCTTGGGTTTTTGGAAGGAGAATCACGAAAAGAGTAATACGCTGGCCTACAGGTCTTAGAGATTCTTACTCGCAGATAATGGAGACACACGTATATGGTGTTCATGGTTACATTCATATGTGGGTTATACATGACATTTATACAGTCAAAAGCATTGCAGCTACGAAGAACCGCATTCATATATGGAGCCGCAGTTAGGAAACGCAGTCATATATGGAACCCGCTGTCTATAAGGGAAACGCAGTCATATATGGAACCCGTTGTCTATAAGGGAAACGCAGTCAGGTATGGCAATACGCATAGCATTGAAGAAATGTAATACGTTGTTCTTGGAAGACCTAGCCGCAGTTCATGAAGAGATACATGACATATATACACGCAAGCCCTAATCTATAGCGGATCTGGCAGCGTGCTTACACACACCACTTATACGCAGTTCATGAAGAGATACGTGTCATATATACGTTGTGTATGAGTTATACGTTGGGACAGTGATACGTTGTGTATGAGTTATACGTTATGGACAGTGATACGTTGTGTATGTATATGTTGGTCAATGGACAGTGATACGCTGTGTATGAAAACTCATATACACTGACCTATCCACAGCAAATAAGCAACATAAACGCTATTAAATCCGCAGCAAATATATGTTGGAAAATGAAACATATATACACTGGAAAATATATTCATATATACGCTGGTAATATACCGCACACTGGGCAGTCACGTTGGTGCCGCAGTGATGAAGAGGTGCCGCAGTACAACACAGTTTACACGCTGTTCATAATTTGGATTCAACGCAGTCAATGAAAACTCCATCAAAGCAATAGCTAAATATACGAGGGCTATGAATATATATACACACAGTATTCTTGGATACATATACTCGCAGGTGGAAACATATAAATTGTCATATGCAACAACTTCATAATAAAGGGTCTATATGTTGTCATGATAACTACATGATACATTGGTTCATGGAGAAACCCTATACGTTGTTATAGGAGGAAACCTGTTAACGCAGTAAGAACCAGTTTAAGAAGTCTGCCGATTAGTATCTATAGCCTAGCTGCTTTGCTAGGCTGCAAGCCATAGCAAGCAGCTAAGGCTGATGACAGTATTATAATGTTGCAACATGATGATGCAAAGGCAGCATGATGACAATGATTCATATTAGCATGGGCAGCATGGGCAGCATGAAGTATGATGATGGATAACTTGATGTATGGGCAGCATGAAGATGCATGATGCAGCGTGATGGTGCTACACGGTAAGGTGCAGCAGATGAACGAAATGGGTAGGTGAAGTCTTCACCTAGGCGATTCAGTTGAAGCAGAATGTCTTCAACTAATTTCATCATTATACGAAATGATTTATGCTAGATCTAGAGAAGTCAAAGTGTTGATTTCTGTTGTAAATGTACTCTCTCTCTTTCTCTGCTGAACTTTGAAGATAAAAGAAGATTTGATCAAAGGGTTTCCCCACACATTGTGGGGTTTGTCCCTGGCTCGCGCCATATCTTGTGTCCTCTTGCGTTGGCTTGTCTTCTGCGATTTATGTTTATGTTCTATCTGCAGTTTATCTTAATGCTGATGTGATTGCTAACTGTGAAAATTAAATAAAATGCTCTAGCATAGAACATACCTAAACTTAACAGTACATCCTTCAATCCTATCCCAAGTTGTTCTTAAGGGGGGATGTTAGGATATTCTGACACATAGGAAATAGTTAAGTATAACTTGGTCTAGTATAGAGTTAGGTAAAGCGTGTTTCTTTAATATGTACTTTTGTAACTTACAATCCATCAGTCACGATATGTTCTAGACATGAAGTGATCCGACGATTCAATCTCTCTTCGGTATTACCGACACTTGATCCGTGGCTTAACACCCGATTGGTCCGTGATCTCTATTTAAAGAGTATGGAGGGTCATTTGTAGGGTGATCGTTCATGAGAGAATCTTATGTAAATTTTCATTCTTTTATTAATAAATTGCTTGAAGTGCCCGCATTGGCTCAGGTCGTGCACTGCTTCCCTCTTTGAGGGTTTTAACCACGTCAAGAATACTAGTGTATTGAGCTGTGATCTATTTGCGAGTGGTGTCCTTTGGTGTTCTATCTGAGGAACTTACCCTGTAAATTTCTACAAACTCTAACCTCGAACACCAATTAAATTTAAAAAAATTATAAAATTCGCCTTCAGGTTCGTCTTCAGGTTTGCCTTCAGGTTTGAATTTGAGGTTCAACTACCAAGTTCGTCGAACCTGAACGAATTTGAATTTGTTTTTGGGTTCGCCAAATTTCAAACATCAAGGTTCAAATTCAGCGAACCTTGTGACATAGCCCAACCAAATGACAGATACATTATTCCTTGGCAGTATGGAGTCTATGATAAGGAGGCTGAAATTTCGATACCCTAGTATGCACACTTCAAGCAATTACCTATGCAATGGAAAAATGGAGTTTTCATGGGAGAGCTAATGAATGGTCACCACTAAGACATTCATTCACATGTTATGTATGAGTAATGCATGAAATAGATCATCTAGAAGAGCATTCAATAAATCTTCAACAAATTAGGGCATAATTGCAGACCGTAGAATCAACAATATTCCATACATTAGACATGCAAATAAATATATTCAACAATTAGGTACACTTGCAAGATAACATGCAAAAGATCCATCCATTCATCCAAAGAATTGCTCCAAAGCACAAAGATTTAGATCCAAATATCAAATTGCATCGATAGATCAAAATTATCCACAAGTAAAAGAGGTTGAAAATGCACAAAAAGGTCGAAAATCCAAGTGTGATGTGATGAGTTATGAAGATGAACAATTCCTTTATTTATAGGATGAATTTGAATCCTAATTTAGGCCTACTAGCCCAAACGTAATAAAATAATGTGTCATAATATGTCTAGATCACAAGCCAACCTAGTAGCTGTTGGAAAATCAATTAGGCAGCATGAGGGTAACGTGAAATTCGAATTTTCCTTGACAGTTATTTGTGATATTATGATCTTCTCTTGATTATGCTTATGTTCTTATCATTAAATAAATGTGAAAACAATGAAGATCACAACCATACAAAGATGAACACAAGACATAGACTCCAAGTCACGGCAAAACCCCTCCAAGGGGAAAACCAAGAAAAAACTTCTCTTCTTATAGAATCAATTCAAAGGAGATTTCCACGACCAAAAATAAGACACAATACTACCACCAAGAACCAAGCCAACCAACTAAAACTTTCTTCTGCAATGTAAGGTAGGATCTCCAAGGGCAGCGAAGTGAAATTTCTTCACAATAAGACTCTTCTAGCCTTTAGGTTTCACAAACCAAATCTGCAACACCTTCCTGCAATCTCGAACCTTTGGAGAGCTCAGAAACCTTAGGTCTCTTGCATGAGAGAGTTGCTACAAAGATATTACAAACTTCAGAACAAATTAGGGCTTGATTCTTTCTTCGCTAGGCTCTTCTAGCCTTCTAGGACCTTCGCATAGGCTGGACAACTTGGTCTTGGGAGCCTTCTAGACATTTCAAAAATACAAAATATTTTTTATCTTTTTGATCCAAGTACCCGAAAGGGTCTTTTACAGTAATACAAGGACTCTTTGACTCATGTAAACCCTAGAAGCATTAAATGAATGCTTGACCTAGTAAAAAATGACTTGAGCATGAAACTCGTGCTTTACAAAAAAAAAATCTTTTGATCTTTACATCATTTTCTTTCTTCTTTTGATAAGTAAATAAAAAATTACATCATGACATGAGTCAAGAGACAATTATGAAGACCAAAACTAGTTACATTCTCCAACACTCCCTCTAATCTAGGGAGGTATTCATAATTATCCAACCAGTACAAGCACAGTACTCACTTTGAAAAGTTCTCATAAGAAGAGTCGGATTGGTAAGCCATCTATAAGCATCAGCAACATATCATCATAACCAACATTGTCAACATAGCAAGGCCTTAACTCACAAGCTCCATTTCTCCATAAGATCAGAGCACACTGCTGGGAGGTTTTACATGGGACACCACACTACCTCTCAAGGCACATACCCCATCCAAATGTTCACAGGGTATGTCCTTCTAGGACTATTCATGTCTTGGATTCCCAATCCTCAAAGAACATCAATCCTCTTCAACCTCGCTTGTCTTGGATACCCTGTCCAATCCTCAAAGAGTGTCGGTCCACGAGACCACTTCCCTATCTTAGATTCCAAATCCTCAAGGAGTACCAATCTAAGACGCTGACCCAATCCTTTGGACCCCATTCTCTCTCCATGGCCTTTAGTAGACGTACAATTCTTAGTCCTAGCCTAGTGCATGACACATGAAGTAGAGAACTATGTCCATCATCACTCCCTCTCAGCCAGAAAAAATATACTCATTTCCACACACAAAGGGAATATATCCATGCTCCCTCTCAGCTAGGGAGATGTGTCCAACATCAACTACTTATTCTTTTGTGGAGATCATCGTAGTAGCTACAAGGGCTCCTCCTTTATCATCATATCATGTGTGAACTTCGATCTTTCTGAACATCATGGAGCCATCCTCTTTCACAGCTTATCATCAAGACAAGGTACATACCATCACTTTCCATATCATCAACCATCAGTTGTATATTTTCATACTAGTTAGTGTAGAGCTTAGTCATAGCTCCCATGGAACATTGGGAAAGTGATCAAAACATGACCAACGAGCTATCTCATTCCTACTACCTTTCCTATCAGTATGATATACACAATTTATCATACATTCCTTTGGGTCATATGTCAAAGTCATCCACTCAATTTATACATTGAGTTGTAACTCGACAATTCCAATTTGTCACATCAATTCCTACAACATATCATTTCAAGTAGCAAAGTCATATCAAATCCTTAATGCCAAATCAATATCAGAGTTATGATAGTTTCTTTATAAGATGGCATGTCTACTCTTATTAGATATCAACATCCTTCATCATGGTCCACCAACATGCCCAACAAACTCTCATATTGCTTTTATCAGAACTTCTATAACTCCCTCTAAAGTCAACAGTTTTACATATTTCAAGACACCATATTGGATGTTGATCTTCATGCTCAACCATCATGTCTTCAACCAGAAGAGTCAAATTTTATCCAAAACAATCTGAAAAACATGAGTCAACTAAAGAAGAATTCAAAACATGCATACCTCTTTCTTCAGTCAGTCCTCTACTCCACTTCTCATCTTGAAGATGAGACTTCTTCGTGATGCAATTGAACCTGCAAACTTCTAGGAAGCTTGCTCTATAATCTAAAATTGTAGAATATATTTGCAATGTCATCATGGTCCTTCTTCTACTAGATGAAGAACTCTTCCCATGATTCCATTCAAAGAGGATCTATGTGATCCTTCCTAGCCATGACATAATGTCAACAAGTTGCTGCATGAATCCTTCTCTTTTGCTATATCATTGCTTTCAATGAAACTAACTTATGTACAATGAATCCTTCCAAATTTGCATGTTGCTATCTATGATGCCAAATACTTCTACTAATGCATCTACGTGCCCTATTCTATCTGCAAAGACTTCATCATGATGGAGCTACTCTAGAAGAGATCCCTAGGATCTTCTTCCATTGGCTTCTTTTCAGGTTCTTTACTCTCTTCAACTACATGTGCTCCACCCCTTTCCTTTCTCTTATTACCTTTTTTCTTCTTTTTTTATGTTGAGAGTCCTTAGGGCAGTCTTCCTTGAAGCGTCCATACTCATTGCATTCAAAACATCGTATCATGGACATGTTTATCTTCTTTTGATGAGCCTCAAACTTCCCAAACTTCCCCTTCCTAGATCCCTTCAATTTAGTAGCAAAGGCTTGTGACTTTTCATTAGGATCAGTATCGTCCTTTGCTTTCAAGCTAGTCTCTTCCAAAACACATTGAGACAACAACACATCAAAGTTTGGTGTTTCCTTTCTCGAGTACATGCTTGTCACAAATGAGTTCCATTCAGGAGGCAGATCATTGAGAATGCAGGTTGTTGGTTCTGCATCTGAAAATGTCTTACCAAGAGCAGGCAACTGATCCCTCAACATAGATACCTTCACCAGATATGAAGTAATGTCGTCATCGGATGATACCCTTGTCCTGTACAAACAACTTCTCAAGGATATCTTCTATCTTGAAGTACTTACTGCGCACAACTTTGTCAATTTGTCATAGATATCTTTAGCCTTGTCCAATTCTACCACAAACGGAATGAGGTGATCCTTAATTGATGCAATATGGATCCTTTGCATTCTTCTCCTTGAAGTATTTATTTCAATCTTTTGTATTGCTCTTATCTAGTTCTGCAACCTTGCCTAGGACAAATTCCAAGATATCATTCAGGTCTATCCTTTTCTTCCATGTCTGGAAGTTAGAGGTCCCATTGAGCTTATTGCTTTCCTTGCAGAACGAACTCATTATATTAGATGATTGAGACATAGAGAGCAATACAATACTTACTTGATTTAGGTGATGCTTTCAAGGTTTCTTCCACAAGTTGGTCCCAATATATTTGATACTTTCTTCAAAAATTGCCTTCAAGAGAAGCTTCCAAAGATGCCAAGACAAGATGCTCTTCTCAAGGGGCTCACTGTTGCTCTTATTTAATTTTGGTTAGGGTATGTTGTAGGTGTTGCTACAAGTCCTCAAACTAAACTTTTATTACTGCTTTCTTGCTTCAAACAAACTTTGAATGGGATACCACAATCCTCATTTACTTTGATGCCTTTGATGAGAGAACTGGAATGTTATCATTTGGCAACCTCCGCCCTCTGGTTAGGGCTTACCACAGTCACTGTAAAAACCTTAATACTAGTCTTAAAATGCCTCTCCAACCTGTGGACTTATATCCTCTTCAAGTTGCTTCACTTCATTGGACTGTAGGGCTACTTCTACCCTTGGTTTCCTAAAAAAAAATGAGGTTATAGGTCTTGGCCTATCTTATGAGGAGAACAAAACCTTGCAGCCTGGGATGGGCTTCTTATATGTCTTCTCGGACTCCTTCAAAAGATGAGATGACTTTTTTCAACACCTCAAAAAAAACTTTCGTCTTATGCATAGTATTGAATAGGATTTCAACCCAATTTCAGAGGTTTGTCCTATTAGAAGGGTGCTTAGAAAATGGCCTTATCTTGATCAACTTCACTTCTAATCACTTCGACCTTTGAGATACATGCAGAAAGTCCCGTATTTTTGGCTTTTTGGAGCAGTGCAAAAAACCTTCTAGTGATATTCAAGCAACCTAGTCTCTTGACCTTAGCTCTGAAACCATGTTCGACAATCAATTAGGGCAGCATGAGGGTAACGTTTAATTTGAATTTTCCTTCCTTGACAGTTATTTCTGATATTATGATCTTCTTCTTGTTATGCTTATGTTCTTATCATCAAATAAATGCCAAAACAATGAAGATCACAACCATACAAACATGAACACAAGATATATGCTCCAAGCCAGGGCAAAACCACTCTAAGGGGAAAGCCCAGAAAGAACTTCTCTTCTTATAGAATCAATTCAAAGGAGATTCCCAAGACCAAAAACAAGACACGAGACTACCACGAAGAACCAAGCCAGCCAACCAAAACCCTCTTTTGCAATGTAAGACAGGA
The DNA here is from genome assembly GCA_000404065.3 of Pinus taeda. NCBI lineage: Eukaryota > Viridiplantae > Streptophyta > Pinopsida > Pinales > Pinaceae > Pinus > Pinus taeda. The sequence goes on from APFE031513272.1 coordinate 8,519, forward strand.
TCTCCAAGGGCAGCGAAGTAAACCTTCTTCACAACAAGCCTCTTCTAGCCTTTAGGTTTCACAAACCAAATCTGCAACACCTTTCTGCAATCTCAGACCTTTGGAGAGCTCAGAAACCCTACGTCTCTTGCACGACAGAGCTGTTATAGAGATATTACAAACTTCTGAATAGATTAAGGCTTGATTCTTTTTTCGCTAGGCTCTTCTAACCTTCTAGGACCTTCGCATGCCTATTCTAATTGCAGACTAAATTCGAAAGATGTCTGCTTGATGTGTGTCCTCATAGGTCGAAGTTCCACCTTTTTATAGCCTTCAAGAGGCTCCATTAACCCTCTCTAAGCCGACCTCACATAAGCTGGCGAAGTTGATCTTGGGAGCCTTCTAAACATTTCAAAAATACAAAATAATTTTTCTCTTTTTGATGCAAGGGCCTAAAAGGGTCTTTTATAATAAGACAAGGACTCTTTGACTCAAGTAAACCCTAGAAGCATTAAATGAATGCTTGACCTAGTAACAAATGACTTGAGCATGAAACCCATGCTTTACAACAAAAAAAAAAAAAAAAAAAAAAACTTTTGACCTTTACATCAGTTTCTTTCTTCTTTTGATAAGTACATAAAAATTACACCATGACATGAGTCAAGAGACAATTATGAAGACCGAAACTAGTTACATTCTCCAACAGTAGCAAACGCAATGAATCAAATCTAATCCATACGTATGAGCAGAAATGGTAGATATGTTGATGTCATGGATGTGTTAGCTCTCCTAGGGCTAGTGTTGAGGGCCAAATGTGCCATATGATGTGTAGAGGCCCTCTAAAATCATCTCCCAAGAGTTGGATCCTAGGTATTTGTCAATCTCCCTCTATGGACCACAATTTTGGCGTTGGGGTATAAAAGTGTTCTCATGGGTCTCCAGGTGGTCAAAATGCCTGCCTTTGCTACAGCGCTAAGGGTTTTCAAGGTGGCATTAACCCTCCCATGTCTGAAGGTGTGAGAACATCCTCATTTGGGCACTCGATTTAGTTACCAGCCCTCATGAGTTTCTAAGCCAACTGGGGCATGCCTAGTCCAAGCGCATCATCCCATAAAAGTCATCAATGTAGGGAAAAGTCTTGGAACCTTATGGGTTTTGGAGGTGCCCATGGCTATGTGTGAGGCTCTCCTACTCCCCTACTCCCAGAGACCCATGGCTCTCAACACCTCACCTATGGGTGCCAACATGCTCCTCTGAAGGACTTGAGCCCCAGTTAAATTGTCCAAGCCATGATGAAACTACTTGACAAATACACACAATATCCAATGGTAACATCTACATCATCAAGTACATTTGATCACTTTTGCATCTAAGTGAACCAAACTTGCAAGTAATGGGCAATTTGATACTTCAAACAAGGCTTCCCTTCCAAAATGAAGGCTTTGAACTCGTTATAATGTTACCTACCTAAGTAGAAGTGGTTAATAGACCACCCTATTAGGTGTTTCCAGCCCCTAAGGGGAAATCATGTATCCTTGGTCCACCTTTCAATAGATAGGTGTCATGTGATGTTATGAAACCAGCTCATAAAAATATAGAAAAGATAGGTCAACACCTTAGAAATAAGCCTCTTCGAGGGGGCAACCTCCTTTACATTACACAAATGAACAATTCTTAGATGATACAAATGACAAGACCGCCTTTCTATATATTGGAGTCTAAGGGGTCATAATATAATCAGAGCGGATATAACAATAATAATATAAGGGTACAATAATAACAATAGTGGGCTTCTATGGGGCACAATAATAACAATATGGAGGCTACATGGGTACAACAATATAATAAGGGGGTTGTACTAATAACAATAAGGGGTTACACTAGTAGTATAGGGGCCTAACATGCCCCTCTCCTTCAAAAAGTGTTGTCCTCAATGCTTGCGTAGTTCTTGATGCTTCTGTATAGAAACCAGCTCACAAAAGATAGAAAATATAGATCAACACTTCAGAAATAAGCCTCTTCGAGGGGGCAACCTCCTTTACATTACACAAATAAACAATTCTTAAATGATACAAATGACAAGACCTCCCTTCTATATATAGGAGTCTAAGGGGTCATAATATAATCAGAGCTGACATAACAATAATAATGTAAGGGCACAATAATAATAATAGTGGGCTTTTATGGGGCAAAATAATGACAATATGGGAACTACATGGGTACAACAATAAAATAAGGGGGTTGTACTAATAACAATAAGGGGTTACACTAGTAGTATAGGGGCCTAACATGCCCCTCTCCTTCAAAAAGTGTTGTCTTCAACGCTTGAGTATTTCTTGATGCTTCTGTATAAAATTCTTGTCTTCCCATGTGGAATCTTCAGCGGGTAGGTTCTTCCACTTGGTGAGATACTCTAAAATTGATCGATTTCGTAGCTGTTGGGTTCTTGTTTCTATGATTGCTCCAGGTTCCAATATTATTTTTCCTTCCTCTTCAAGTTCTGGCAATATTGTTTGAATTGGGATATTCTGCAACTTTTGAATGAGTAACCACACTTCTTTGTCCTTCTTCCATTCATCCCTTGCTTCATTTATCCAATCTGGTTGGATAATAGAAATAGCACAAAACAATGCTTCCACGTCCTCATCCTTTCTTGAGAGTGCATCTGCAACAAAAAATTTCTTCCATTTTCTGTAGATAATGTCAAAGTCATAACCCAACATATTTGTGACCCATTTTTTTTGTTCTTCTAAACATAATATTTCGTCTAAAAAGTATTTAAGACTATCATGATCCATTTTTACCTTGAAGTGTCTTCCCATTGGGTAAGGTCGCCATTTCTTAAGTGCATGTAGTATTGCCAACATTTCCTTCTTATAAATAGCTTGCTTGAGATGTAGCCGTAAAAATACACAATCACCTACATCAAAACTTTTTTCATTGCAATGTTGATCTACATGTTGTTTCATTCGATTCTGCACCAAAGTGGCGTTATCCTTTAAAAGTTGGAGAACTTGTTGTTGATGCTCGATGTGATATTTCATTGCTTGAACCTTTTTCTTCTTGATATGTCCTTCTATCTTGAGAGTTTAAGGAGTAGTAATTTCTTCCAATGCTTTACAAGATATCATCGGATTCATTTCTTGATGCTTGATGTGATCTTTCACTTCTTGAACATTTTTCTTCTTGATATGTCCTTCTATCTTGATAGTTTGAAGAGTGGTAATTCTGGCCAATGTACTACAAGATATGGCTGGATTCATTTCTTCTTACTCGATGTGATCTTTCACTTCTTGAACCTTTTTCTTCTTGATATGTCCTATCTTGAGAGTTTGAGGAGTGGTAATTCTTGCCAATGCTTTACAAGATATGGTCGGATTCATTTCTTCTTTCTGGGGTTGGTTCATGGTGTATATCCTTTTATTTTGATGTTTTTTGATCATTTTCTTCCTCCTCTTAACAATCTATGTAAAATAGTTTCTTCTCAGCACACTTATGACCTTTAGTGCATTTGCTATCACAATTGTAACAAAGTCCTTTTTCTTTTTTTTCTTTCAATTGTTGTGGTGTAAACCTTGTAGGTTGTGGAAGGATAGGAGAAGAAACACTTCCATAATTATAATCATGAGTGGTGGGGTTCCTTGTTTCCATAATTTCGCTTTCAATTTTTCTTGCCCACTTGAATGCCTTCTACAATGAATCAAATTCCCAAAGATGAACCTCATGTTAAATGTTATCCTTTAAAGTACCTATGAAGACATCAATGCTTTGCTTCTCTAGAATATCATTTACCCTTATATTCAATTTTTGAAAGTCCTGAATGTGCTCTGCCATTGAACACTTTTGTTTGAGATTTATCAATTGGCTAAAGAAGGTGTTTCTCTTTGTATCCTCATAATGTGTTATCATTTACTCCGTGAAAATTGACCACGTAACAAGTGGTTTACGAGAACAAAGCCCTTTATACCATAAAAATTGATCATATTCTAAATATGAAGATGCAATACGTACCTTTTGCAATAGTTGCACCTCATGTAAATCAAAATATTGCTCCATCCGTAGTATCCAATTTACCGGATCCTTGCCATCAAACTTCCTCATATCGCCTTTTCTTGATTTTAGGTGCTCGATCTTGAAACGACTATAACTCCGTAATTTCAGCTCTTCTAGTTCTAAAATTGCGACCTGCAATAGCCCTCTGTGTCCTCTTTCCAATGCCACTAGTCTGATCAAAATTGGATTCTCCAAGAAAGAGTTATGCACAATCTCCCAAGATGACCTGATTATATACCTTTTCAGAAGAGCGAACTTCTATGAAGTTCCACGTGGCACTGTTTTGACCTTTGGATCTAAAAAATATACAAAAGAAGCTACGCCCTGTCCTCTTTCTGTAACTTCTTACAAAATTTCAAACTGATGCTCAGAGAGACAATTATGATGATCTTCCCAAGGTGACCTGTTTGGAATGTAATTCGGGGGTCTGCAAAAACCCTAACTTCCTCAGACTATATCTCTGAAACTATAGCGAGAAGGATCTGAAATTCAAAGCCGAGGTTCAGACCGATTTCCTCTCAAATGGGTTTTTGTTTTAGCTTGTCAAACTTCGTAGCGAAGGAATTATAGTGAAAATCCCACGATGACCTGTTTTAGTTGAAATTCTGGAGCTTGCAAAAACCCTAACTTCCTCAATTCATATCTCTGAAAATATAGTGATACAAGTGACATGTTTTAGTTGAAATTCTGGAGCTTGCAAAAACCCTAACTTCCTCAATTCATATCTATGAAAATATAGTGATACAAGCTCTGAAATTCGGACCTGAGGTTCTGCGTAAGTTCGTCCCAAATGGGTTTTTTTTTTCGCTTCTGCAACGTTGCAGAAAAAAAGTTATAGCGAAAATTCCACGATGACCTATTTGGAGCAGCAAAACCCTAGAATCCAAAGCTCTGATACCAAATGTTATGAAACCAACTCACAAAAAGATAGATCAACGCCTTAGAAATAGGCCTCTTCGAGGGGGCAACCTCCTTTACATTACACAAATGAACAATTCTTAGATGATACAAATGACAAGACCTCCTTTCTACATATAGGAGTGTAAGGGGTCATAATATAATCAAAGCCGACATAACAATAATAATGTAAGGGCAGAATAATAACTATATGGGGACTACATGGGTACAACAATATAATAAGGGGATTGTACTAATAACAATAAGGGGTTACACTAGTAGTATAGGGGCCTAACATGTGAATGATGATGGAACGGAGGGGAGAAGACTTCAGGAACAAGTTCCATGGTTAAAGGGACCAACTATGATGGGGCTCCTCATCTTGAGTGTATAGATGTGGGGAGGGAGCAATCATAGGTGCATGAGTTACCAACTCAGCGTTGTTTTTCCACCCCTCTTTTGCACCTTTTACTTTTTCATGTTTTTTCTTTGTGTTATTGCTCGTAGCTCAAGGGTTAGAGCTTGTTTAGTATGATGTATAGGAGTGATTACCCCCTTAAGGGTGATGCAGCTCATTACCAAGGGTTGGGGCATGCAAGGGTTTCTTCTCATAATATGACAAGCAACATGTGCTCAGGAACCGGGTAATGGCCATAATGAGTGAAGTAGAGCTCATGTTAGGCTTTTTCCCATGTGTTGATGTGTATGTTGTTGAAGAAAGTGTAACTAGGTTTGGCCTTCATGACATTGTAATTATGATTTTTGTAAAATAAATTCATTATTCCTTGCTGCATGGATTTCATGAGCAAGAGGTTTATTTATTTAGTGGCTCCCATTGAAAGCCTTAGGATGTCAAAGAGTCAATGTCATGTATAGAAAAGTCTAAACAACCCTCCAAGACAAGCACAAGAAGAAGTCTGCAATCAAAACGATGAAAAGAACAGTGAAGTCGGTCAGCAAAATGGCATAAATAATAGTCATGTCGACTCAAATGAAGTGACACAATAGTTCACACTCATGTTAGCTTATTTATGGAGGCATAACCACTATAAATACCCCACTGAACTTCGCAGAAAGTACAGACAAAATCTCGGACTAGTCTGCAATTTTGGATGGGTACAAGAAGTGCAGGGAGATAGAATCTCGGACTAGTCTGCAACTTCATATGGGTACGGGAAGTGCAGAAAGACGGAATCTCGAGACTAGTCTGCAACTTTAGATGGGTACAGGAAGTGCAGGAGGACAAAGTCCCGATGATAGTTACAGTGATAACTTTGGACACCTCCCTGAAATCCCGGACAAGTATCTTAGTGCAGGAACCTCGAATGAAGACAGAGTTACAGTATTTCAGTTGGAGGACTCTAAGTTTCTCGGATGGGTATACAGAGGCATATGCTATCTCACAATCTCGGCATAAGTATAAGAAGGATCTCAATAATTTGTCTCAGCATATATACTATAAACACAGTCACAGTGATCGCAGTCTGACAGTCTTAGTATATTCATGAAGAAAAGGATCTTAGTGATCATACAATCTCAACATATCTTCTAGATAAAATCATGATCCCAGTCACAATCATGGTCTAGGCAATAAAGATCTTAGTGGTAGTGCAGCAAGGTGCAATAATGATGTAACAATAATAATGATGTTGTAGAGATGACTTCAGTGAGAAGGCTACAATGATCTAAGTGAAACAATGATGAAGCAGTAGTGATGATGATCTCAACAACAACGAAGAAGAGGATTGATGTCTTGGTCTTGGAGTGGCATAGTAGTTCAAGGGTCATGGTCTTGGCATTCACCAATTGGAATCTCTATAAGAAGAATTTTGTCCGGGTTTTCGTCTCCAAGTGGGAGAGGTTTTGGCGCTGGCAGAATGCCAACATCTTGTGTTCTTGTCTCTTTTTTTTGGTACCTATTTGATGAACTAAAGAAGACACACTCTAATAATAATAAGTGATGATAGGAATAAGAAGAAAATTGAAAAACACCTCACAAATAGTTATCATGCTAAGAAGAATCTCATTAATTACACTAGCCCTAGATTCTTCAACATAGTATCAAAGCTAAGGTTTTGAAGTCAAAGGAAGGGCAGCAAAAGAGACATACAAGGATCAGTATTCAAGAAGGGCATCGAAACAAGTTTAATGGTTTTGTCAAGATTAAAGGATCAAGTCTACAACAAGCAATATACAACAACAAGGTAACTCCACATCAAGAACTTGTGTCTCCACATCACCATCATCAAAAGACCACACAAACTCTCATCAAGATATCTACAAAGTTATGAAACTCAAAAGACCTCAAAATGAAGATCTTATCATCATGGCAAAGATTGAAGCAGTCCAAACCTACCCTACAATTGAAGGCAAGAAGGCATTATCATCTTCAAGGTTATAATCAAGCAAGGATTACCTCCTTATCCAAGAAGAAGATCATCCAAGGAAGTAGCAAATCATCCTCATCAAAAGGGAGCAACCTTTTCTATTGAAAGGCTTTCTCACTTAAAAGAAGATCATCCAAGAAGAAGCCCTCATACATCTTCTTCATCAACATGATCTAGGTGAAGATTTCATCTTCACATGACAAGTAAGTATCTTTTCATTCTATCATCAAGTTTGGTTAAATGATTTCATGATTACAAGGAAATCTATAGGTTGAATGGGTCATCAAGATTCCTTGCATGAAGAAGGAGGATAGTCATAGTCCTCTAAGAAGTTGAAGTCATTAAAAGGTCTCCTCTGAATTTATGGAAAGGGATACTTTTAAGATCCCCTCATATAGAAATATTGGAGACATCAAAGAAAATGTATAAGAAAAACTCACTCTCTAAAGGTGCAATGAAGAAAGTCACATGAAATCTGATTTACATGAAAGTAAAGGGTATCAAAGGATGTAGGATATCTCCATAAGGTCCTACCTACAAAGATCTAGGAAGGAAGATAACCATCGCTGATCTATAATGCACTAACAGATAATCAAGGTAACAAATATCCATGGGATAAGAAAGTTACCTCATTTGACAACTTATGGTCTCTATGCTAAATAGAGAAAGACAAGTTGATGGTAGGAGTATTGAAGGTTATAGGACTAAAACATGTGCAGAAAGGAAAGGCAAGTTTGGTCCTCAAGCAAGACAAAATAAGTATAGCTAAGATTCAATATAAAAAGAAGCTCATATCACTGGAAATATGGATGAAGCTGAAGAAAGGGGCCAAGGAAAGAGGAAGTAACAAATCTCTCATATGAGTAAGATGGTATCCCTCACAAAAGGGTCCTATCATAAGCTCCTAAATCTTGTGTTATAGATATGACCAAGATAATAAGATGCATCATGGCATCATGGAAGCATTAGAAACAAGAGCTAGTGACATCACCATGGGAATCATGGAGGACAAAATCCACGATAGACAAAACATGAAGGATATAGCTATTGGGAACCTCAGTGGACATTGAAGGAAAGGAAGAAGTCATCTAGGACAAGGCTCATCATACATCAAGTCAAAAAGGAAACATCTGCCAGTTGGGGATATACAAGATCCTCAAAATTCTCCGATGAAATCCTCATCGTGAAGTTCACTAATCTAGAGAGGAAGCAAGTGTTTCAACAGGAACTTTAACTTATGGAATCCATGAGATGATGATGTGATGACATGAAGCAGATCAAGGGATTGAAAATCTTTTCAATCAAGGAAGTTGTTGGAAGAAGCCTCGATGACCTGAAGGTAAAATAGGTATGTATGCTTATGTTTAATATTATAATGTCATGTCATATGGTTGCAGGTAGCATGGATCATTGCTTCTATCTTGAGAAGCACGATCAAGAGAAAAAGATCTCCTCCTTTGAAAGGATGCAGGAAGGCATAAGTCGCACTAGATGAAATCAACACAATATGTCCTCATATGAAGTATGAGGTGGTTAACTACAATTAAGAAACTCTGATTGAGAGCTCCTGGGAATGGAATGTATGAGGAAGGAAGAGACCGTGAGATATGCAACCATGATGAAGGGAATCAACATCCAAAAGAACAAGAAGATTTGACTAGGAAATCTCCCAAAAAGATATGAAGACTATGATGAAAGTCTGTAAAAGATGAAGACACTTGACAATGGATATCTTTGGGAGATGTGTCAATACGTGTGCAGAATGTTGATACCTACAAGAAGATGTCGCGATGAAGAGCCATCTCGTAAGGTATGATTTGATTTAATATGATTTTTGATTTCTTGAATAATATCTGGATAATGCAGGGTTACTCGAACAAGAGTTGTAAATACAAGTACAACTAGCATTCATGTGATGGATGGAAGAAGCTTGATGAGAAGTAGTCATATTTTTGATTTCTTGAATAATATCTGGATAATGCAGGGTTACTCGAACAAGAGTTGTAAATACAAGTACAACTAGCATTCATGTGATGGATGGAAGAAGCTTGATGAGAAGTAGTCATATAACGAAGGTTATAGATATGAAGAAGGCCACTTTCCATGAAGAAAGGAATGACATGATAAACTAAGGAGGAAAGTGATCAATGGTTGTTGCCCTACAAGGAAGAAGCTCAACTGATTTTCATGACATCAAGGAGAGAAGTTGATCAAGCAGTTGAAGTACCCATGAAGAAGAAGTTGTTAATGTATAGAAGAGTTCCTAGCTAAGAGGGAGCTCTGACAGGTCCCTGATCAAGAGGGAGCTTGGATTGGATCACCCCTGATTAAAAACAAGTGACAGTTGTGTTTTTTCTATTTCATGTGTCATGCATTAGACCAGGACTAACAACCATAAGTCTAGGTGAAGGCCATGAAGAGAAATGTAAACACATGATAGCCTCCCTAGTTGAGAGGGAGATATAGACACAACATTCTAGTCTTCACTTTGTAAGAAAGAATGGAGGATTGGGTAATCATCTGGCATCTGATGCTCTTTGAGGATGTGTAGGGCATCCAAGACAAGAGTAGGCAAGAGGACTGATATTCTTTGAGGGCTGGGAACCCAAGATAAGAATAGTCCTAGAAAGTCATACTCAGTGAACAGCCGAGCGGGTATGTACCTTGAGAGACAATGATGAAGGTGTCTATAGTCATTGGTCTCGCCAACATTGTGCTCTGATCTAATGAGAGATAGAGCTGTCAGTCAAGGCCTTGTTGTGGAAACAATGTTGGTTACTATAATGCTATGTAGATGGGTTATCAATCTGATTCTTCTTATAAGAAATTCTTCAGATTGAGAATGACCAAGTACCATCATGAATACCTCCCTAGTTAAGAGGGAGCGTTGAAGAAAGCGTAACTAGGTTTGGTCTTCATGACATTGTAATTATGATTCTTGTAAAATGAATCTATTATTCCATGTTGCATGGGTTTCATGAGCAAGAGGTTTATTTATTTAGTGGCTCCCATTGAGAGCCTTAGGATGTCAAAGAGTCAATGTCATGTATAGAAAAGTCTAAACAACCCTCCAAGACAAGCACAAGAACTCTGCAATCAAAACGATGAAAAGAATAGTCAAGTCTGCCAGCAAAACGACATAAATAATAGTCATGTCGGCTCAAATGAAGTGACACAACAGTTCACACTCATGCCAGCTTATTTATGGAGGCATAACCACTATAAATACCCCACTGAACTTCGCAATAAGTACAAACAAAATCTCAGACTAGTCTGCAATTTTGGATGGGTACAGGAAGTGCAAGAAGACAGAATCGCGGACTAGTTTGCAACTTCAGATGGGTATAGGAAGTGCAAGATGACAGAATCTCGGACTAGTTTGCAACTTCGGATGGGTACAGGAAGTGCAGGAAGATAGAATCTCGAACTAGTCTGCAACTTTGGATGGGTACAGGAAGTGCAAGTGGACAGAATCTCGGTGATAGTTACAGTGATAACCTCGGACACCTCCCTGAAATCTCGGACAAGTAACTCAATGTAATAACCTTAGATGAAGACAGAGTTACAATATTTCGGTTGGAGAAGGACTCTAAGGTTCTCAGATGGGTATTACAAAGATATATACTATCTCACAGTCTCGACATAAGTATAAGAAGGATCTCGATACTCTATCTCAGCGTATATACTATAAACACAGTCACAGTGATCACAGTCTCACAGCCTTAGTATATTCATGAAGAAGAGGATCTCAGTGATCATACAATCTTGGCATATCTTCTAGATACAATCATGATCCCAGTCACAATCATGGTCTAGGCAAAGATCTCAGTGGTAGTACAACAAGGTGCAATAATGATGTAACAATAATAATGATGTTGTAGAGATGACTTCGGTGAGAAGACGGCAATGATCTAAGTGAAACAATGAAGCAGTAGTGATGATGATCTCAACAGCAACAAAGAAGAGAATTGATGTCTTGGTCTTGGAGTGGCATAGTAGTTCAAGGGTCATGGTCTTGGAATTCGTCAATTGGAATCTCTATGAGAAGAACTTTGTGCAGGTTTTCCTCTCAAAGAGGGAGAGGTTTTGGCCCTGACAGAATGCCAACATCTTGTGTTCTTCTCCCTTTGTTTTGGTAGCTATTTGATGAACTAAAGAAGACACACTCTAATAATATAAGTGAAGATTGGAATAAGAAGAAAATTGAAAAACAACTCACAAATAGTTATCATGCTAAGAAGAATCTCATTAATTACACTAGCCCTAGATTCTTCAACATATGTCCCAACCATCTTTTGCATTTTGCTCTTCTTTTGTTTTTATTTGTGGCCATTATTTCCTTTTTCCTTTTCTTTTAGCTACATCAACCTCTCAATGCCAAGTTTCGGGCCCTACCCAAGAATGAGAATGTATGGTGCCAATCCCAGAGAATCAATAGTCAGTTGAACCCGAAGAAGGGAGTTGTAATATGGGGCCCATAATGTAATATGGAAAGTGGTAAGTATGGAATAGGGAGAGATGGGACTACGTTATCTCTATCGGGGTTTCCCAAGTAGTGCCCCTCCTATAACCATTGGGCCATTAGGGGAGGTCCCACTGAACTAAGATGAAAGATTACCCCCCCATTTTTAGGTGAGAGAACAAAATGATGTTCAAAACCCCTCTTCTTTCTAGGTTACCCCCATAATCCTTGCCAAATGCACAAAATATAATCAAGCATAAGCACCCGATTGCAAAATGAATAAAGTAACTTTTGATCAGAAGTTCACCTTCCAATGTGTGCTCATGCCAAATGGGCGAGGAAACATATGACAGATGCAGGTGGCAGAGAAAATGAATGGCACATCACCACCATCAACTATTAGTGGCTGCAGGGACTACTAGCTGCTAGCAGGGAGAGATGATAGGAGAAAATTTCCCTATGTTTTAGCATTGATGTCATTGATGGCAAAAGAGCAACAAGGTATACTTGTTATATCTAAGTGCAATGATATGTTTGTCTTTCTTGCTATGTGTGATATGTTGCAGATGGTTATGTCATTGACAGCAAAGGGGCAGCAAAGATTGTTGTGATGCAAAGTAAAGGCAAAGGCAAAGGCATGATGCAAGGCTATGGCAATGGAAAATGTTGTTGGTTGACAATAATGGGTTGCAAAACAAAGATCGTGATAGAAAAACAAAGTTGTTGACAGCAGAACAAATGTGTGATCTTCCAAGCAAAATAGAAATATTGATAACAGCAAAGGGTGATGGCAAAGTATCAGTTGATGTATGTACAGTTGATGAACAAATTCCTCAATTGATAGCATTCTTGTTATGCTTGCTTGTTATGTTTGTTATGCTTGCTATGAAAGTGTTGATGAATTATGTTGAAGTTGAAGAAATTATTGAGTATGCTGTTGGTTTGAATAGTTTGTGAGAGGAACGTTGCTAATTATAAATGTTTGTGAGCCTTGCAGATGCTTGATGATTGCAGTGATTGATTGAGTGTTACAAAACAAAGGTAGTTTAGGGGTGCTTAGAATGTTGTGAGGCAAGAGGATTCAAGTTGCAAGTTAATGTGTATGGTTTGGCTGTTATAATCATTAAAGTGGTTTATATTAATGCATATTAATTGAGTATTTTAAAATTTATCTTATGGATTTTCTAATATTCAAAAGTTGAAAGAGTTTGGAAACAAAAAGACACCCTTCGAATGCAAAGAGACAAGACTTCTCATTTCAGATTCATGTATGGAATACTAACAACAATTAAAATTTGTGAGGTTGGAAAGCTAAAAAGTTAGTGTGTTAGAGAATGTATGAGAGCTGATTGAGTTATTGTTCATGAGTTACCTGGCACATATGACGCCGTCCTCAAGAGGAAGAGATGGAGGTATGTTGAACATAAGACCAGGTAAAGCAGCGAATTATTTTTATATGTATCAGAGGATCGCAGTCTCCTTTCAAGTTGTCGCTTGATAAAGAATAGGTTGGAGCCTGTTGAGGAAGGAGCCTCCTGTGGGTTGTAGCCTATAGAAAATTGTGGTTGATGGAGCTTTCTTGCAAGTTGAAGCTTGCAGAATTGAGGTAGCAACCACCTGTAGGTTGGATCCTATAGAAAATAAGATGTAATAAGGGAATAGGAGCTTGTCTTTGCATCACAACAATAACAAAATCGTGGTTTTCTCGTTTCCACTTATATCTTGTGTCCATTTGTGATGATTTTGTGTGTTGATTTTATGTTGTCATGGAAGTCGTTATGTTGGGATTTACATGTTAAATGTTGGTGGTATGTTAAAGTTGTTGCTCATATGATGTATTGCATGTTAATTAATAATTTCATATAAACATTTAAAGAAAAAGAAAAGTTGTCCATGAATACACTAAATTGATTCTCCCCTCCCCCCCCCCTCCTCTCAGTTTAATCAAGTTTCCAACACTATGGGGTCACCCACTTTTGGTGAGCAACATCTAGCTCCAACTGGGACATGAGCTCACTCTAGAGCGCATGATCCATGTATTCAAATGGAGAGTTCATGAAAACTCCAACAATCTCTTGCGACCGCAAGCCTTTAACTTGCACATCACAATCAAACTGTTTGGGAGCAGTGCATTGGGCATACGATATCGCCCATATTTTCATCAAAATAATAAATCCATACAGAAAGTAAAGTCTAATCTAAGTGCAAGGTCTATTCTAAATGCATTCTTATCTATATGAAAACATGATATGAGTGATGTTAGTATGTGAAAAGAAAACGCAATGCACCAACACTACCATGCATAGCATTGAATGTCAGGTCACCAATGAAGATAAAATTTCGCCATCAAGCTTGGCAATGTAAAAGTATCCCACTCCCATTTTCCCATGGATCTTGATGGGGACAAAGTCTTTGTCAACCAAGACAAGGTCTCCTACTTTGAAATCCTTCTTTGGTTTTTGGACTCATTGCTTCTTAGGAATAATCGGCTTTGGAATTGACTTCTTGACATTGCAGACTTCATGAGAAGGAGGACGCTTGGCCATTTTAAATTATTTGCTTGAATGGTTTTGGTTCATGGTCTCATGTTGATGATCAGGAAATGGGAAGTGATCAATGTCCTCCACATGATTTTGGAGTTGGGGCTCCCTATAGAGAATAAAGGGGGTCCCATCGGGCTCGAGAATCATGGCATATGATAGGTCCATTTGTAATTGGCCACCCACCAAGGCGGTCCATTTCCTTGATAATAACATTCCCCATACATCAAGCACATCAATGACAACTACATCCATTAGCACCGAAATGTCCTCATTAGTAGCCAGGGAGACCTTAAGGTCTTTAATAAGACACATACGGGAATCGACCTAGAATCAAAACCACAAACATTCTTATGGCCTAGTGATTTCCAATTCCAATTGATGCATGACTTTTAATGGCATGACATTAGCAGAAGTTCCAGAGTCAGGCATACAATTATGAAGTATAAGTCTATTATCACAAGGGACAACAAGAATGGTTGATGATCGTTGTTTCCTTTGTCAAAGTTCATATTTTGTAATAAAATGGAAGGATGATCATACTCATCATCAAGGCCTAAAGCCTTTCTAAATTTCCTCCTATGAGGAGGGAGTTTAGCCATCTCCTTTATGGGGACTTGCATAGTAAGTTTAGCTACCACACTACCCACATCCACATCCAATTGGATTTCATCATTCCTAGGCTTAGGCGTCGTCTTACTTTGAGATGACTCTTGGGAAGTATTCTTCCCTTGATATGTATTTCCCGAACTAGGAACTACTTGGGCTTGGTCATTGTCTTTCCTAGAGTATTATAAGCCTTTAAGCCTCCCACTTCTCTCCACAGCTAGAACAGGCTCATTATGATTAGCGTTGATTTGGGCTCAACTAGGTTGTGGGTAAACGTAGGAGTCCCCAAGCAAGATGTTGAAGGGATGGGTTTCCCCAACGACATTCAAACGCTCAGGATCTTCCTCCTCTTCTTCATGCTCAAAAGGACTATCTTCCTGAGGATCCTTAGAAGGTTGCTCCCAAGGTGACCTCCTTGCCCTACCAAGTTGGTTGGAGCAAGAGTTTTGGGAACATTTTGTTGCATGGTACGGTCTCCTTTATCACCCTTCTTAGGGAAAGACTTGTCCTTATTGAATTGATTTTTAGGAGAAATTTTGACCTGAATTCTTGCTTCTTTTCTAACACAATCATTCTATTCATGAGAGTCTTTTGTCCTTGAGAGACTTCAATGGTGAATTTTTCGATCTTTTGAGCAAAGGCTTGTATGAGCTCCTCAGGATAAGATTTTGACTTTGGTTTAGACTCTACTATGACACTAGGATAATTGAACATGTCAATTTGTGCAACATTCAGATTTTGTTCAACGGACATCACTATCTTCTCAGCCTCGACCAAGGAGTTAGGTTGACTGTCTCTAAGGACATAAGTCAAGTGCCCTCAGCAGCCCTTGATGAACCTCTCGTGGATAATGGGGTCAAAAGGTCTAAGCCTCTCAGGAATATCCCTAAGGTGATTGTCAAACCTTTGAATGTATTCTTTGGCACTCTCTTTGTTAGTCTTAGCCATAGCTCTGAATCTATCAAGAGCCATACTCCCATCCAACTCAGATGACCACCTCTTTTTCAAAGCATTGTGAAATTGATCCCAATTGGTGATGCTTCCTTATCAATGCTAAAATACCAATCCCTAGCATCACCATCTAATGACAAAGGAAAAAGCATCATGATGACATATCCTCATGTTCAATATGCTAGGAGCCACCACCCAATAGAAATTGTGAACATGTCTCTTTGCAGTGGTGACTTCATTGCCATTAAATTTAGGTATCCACTCATGCTATTTGTCAAGCAAAGGATGAGGAGCATTAGGAAACCTACTAAAGTCTAGGGTCTTGAAGGATGCAAGCTCCCAAGCCCTATTCATGGTTGGAGGAAAAGGGTTATTAGGGAAGAGTTGTTTTGCAACAGGAAGTTGTCTAATAGGAGAAGGGCTAACTTTACCCTTGTTGGTGTCAACTCTAATTCTTGGAGCTATGGTTCTTTCAACACTATTTTCTAGATTATCGAAACCAGTCGATTTAGGAGTCAACTACAGAGGATCTATCTTGTCATCACCGAAATTTTCCTCTTCAAATAAGCTAGATGCTTATGGGAAGGTAGACTTGCTTCTTCCCTGGCAACTATGCCAAAAATGTTGCCGCAAAATCTAGCAAGCCTTAGAGAGGGGCACCCTACAAGGCTAACACTAGACCAAGAGACAACAATGGGGTAGCAGTCCACTGTCACCATAGCCACAACCCCCTACTCTCTACGTAATTTCACCGATGGGAGGAGTCCTAATATGTGAGATGGGCACCCAATGGATATTCTAAGGTTAGGGTACAAGGTTACACAATAAGACTTTCTACAAGAAAGGCACAATTTAGGTTCAAGGCTCTAATTGGAGGCAATTCGCTTTCTTGGTAATGACCAATTTGATGAGGCGCACAACCTAGGGTTTCATTCATGAGTTGAGTATTAGTGTAACCAAAAGTCAATACTTAGGGAAAATATTTCTAACAATGTATGCTAGCAAGTCCAAGGCTCATAAAACCTTTAAAGAAGCCCCTAAGTTGAAGCAAAACTAGACAAGGGTTCCCCTTAGGGCAAACAACTAAGGCAAGAAAATTTATGGAAAAGATTGAAGTGGATGCCCACCAAAGGATAGATTTTGTGGCAAATGCTATCCCCTTGATGTTTAGGCTCTCCAATCCCACAAATTCACCTTGCCTAGGGATTCGCACCAAGCCCTACTTAACCCCACAAATTCACCTTGCTTAGGGATTCGCACCAAGCCCTACTTAACTCACTTGGCCTTGAAGGGGCCATTTTTAGAGAAATAGAAATTGTGGATTAAAAGAGAGTTTGACCACCAACCAAATGGACCAATCCCTTATTCCTTGAGAGTGTGGTGTCTTTGATGTGTTAGATTTGCCAAATAGTCACTAAGGAGGCCGAAATTTTGATGCCTTAACACCAACAGCAATTACCTATGCAATGGAAAAATGGAGTTTTCATGGGAGAGCTAATGAATGATCACCACTAGGAAATCCATTCACATCTTATGTATGTGTAATGCATGCAATAGATCATCTAGAATAGAATTCAATAAATCTTCAACAAATTAGGGCATAACTGTAAACCCTAGAATCAACAATATTCCATACATTAGACATGCAAAGATAGATATTCAACAATTCAGTACACTTACAAGATAACACGTAAAAGATCAATTCATTAATCCAAAGAATAGCTCCAAAGCACAATGATTTAGCTCCAAATATCAAAATGCATCAATATATCCAAATTATCCACAAGTACAAGAGATTGAAAATGCACAAGGCCAAAAATCCAAGTGTGATGTGATGAGGTATGAGGATGAACTATTCCTCTATTTATAGGAGGAATTTGAATCATAATTTTGGCCTAATAGTCCCCAAAGTAATAAAATAATGTGTCATAATATGTCTAGGTCATAAGCCGACCTAGTGGCCAATGCAATGAATCCAATCTAATCCATATGTGTGAGCTGAAATAGTAGATATGTTGACGTCATACATGTGTAAGCCTTCATAGGGCTAACATTGAGGACCAAAGGTGCCATATGATGTGTAGAGGCCCTCTAAAATCATCTCCTAGCGGTTTGCCCCTAGGTCTTTGTCAATCTCCCTTTATGGACCCCAATTTTGGTTTTGGGGTACAAAAGTGGTCTCATGGGTCTCCAGGTGGTCAAAATCCCCGTCTTTGCTCCAACATTTAGGGCTTTCAAGGTGGTGCTAGCCCTCCCATGTCTCAAGGTGTGAAACCATCCTCCTTTGGGCCCTAGATTCAACTACCAACCCTCATGAAGTGCTAAGTCAGTTGGGGGGCATGCCTAGTTTAGGTGCATCATCCCATAAAAGTTATCAATGTAAGGCAAAGTGTTGGAACGATGTGGGTGTTGGAGGTGCCCATGCCTATGTGTGATGCTCTACTGTTGCTCAGAGACCCTTGGCGTTCAACGCCTCACCTGTGGGTTTCAATATGCTCCTTTGAAGGACTTGAGCCCCAGTTAAGTTGCCCAAGCCATGATGAAACCCTTTGAAAATTACACACAATATCCAATTCTAGCATCTACATCATAAAGTATATTTGATCATTTTTGCATCTAAGTGAACCAAGCTTGCAAGTAATGGGCAATTTGACACTTCAAACAAGGCTTCCCTTCCAAAATTAAGGCTTTCAACTCGTTATGTTACCTCCCTAGGTAGGAGTGGCTAATAGACCACCCTATTAGGTGTTTCCAACCCCTAAAGGGAAATGATGTGTCCTTGGTCCATCCTTCAGTAGATAGGAATCATGTGAATGATGATGGAACAGAGGGGAGAAGACTTCACGGCCAAGTGTCATGGTCAAAGGGACCAGCTACGATGGGGCTCCTCACCCTGAGTGTATAGATGTGGGGAGGGAGCAATCGTCGATGCATGGGTTACCAACTCGCCCTTTGTTTTTCCATCCCTCTTGTGTGTCTTTTACTTTTTCTTGATTTTTCTTTGTAATATTGCTCGTAGCTCAAGGGTTAGAGCTTGATTAGTATGATGTATAGCAGTGATTACCCCCTTAAGGGTGAAGTAGCTCATTGCCTACTAGGGGTTGGGACATTTAAGGGTTCCTTCACATAATATGACAAGCAACATGTGCTCAGGAACCGGGTCATGGCCATAATGAGTGAGGTAGAGATCATGCTAGGCTTTTGCCCATGTGCTAATGTGTATGTCCTAGCCATCTTTTGAATTTTGATCTTCTTTTGTTTTTATTTGTGGCCATTATTTGCTTTTTCTTTTTCTTTTAGCTGCGCCAACCTGCCAGGGCCAAGTTTCGGGCCCTACCCAAGAATGAGGATGTATGGTGCCAATCCCAAAGAAACAATGGTTAGTTGAACCTAAAGAAGGGAGATGGAATATGGGGCTCGTAATGTAAGATGGAAAGTGATAAGTATGGAATAGGAAGAGATGGGATCATGCTATCTCAATCAGGGTTTCCCAAGTAGTGCCCCTCTTATACGCATTGGGTCATTAGGGCAGGTCCCACTGGACTAGAATGAAATATTACCCCCCATTTAAGGTGAGGTAACAAAATGATGGTCAAAAACCCTCTTCTTTCTAGGTTACTCCATAATCCATGCCAAATGCCCAAAATACAAGCAAGAATAAGCACCCGACTACAAATTCAATAAAGTACCTTTTGATTGGAAGCCCACCTTCCAATGTGCACTCTTGCCAAATGGGCAAGGAAACATATGATTGATGCAGGTAGCGAAGAAATGAATGGCACATCACCATCAACTACTAGTGGTTGCCAAGGGTTGCTGGCTACCGGCTGGAAAAGACGATAGGAGAAAATTTCCCCTATGGGGTCACCCACTTTTGGTGGGTAACAATCCTCAAATGCCCTTTTAGCTTCATCATTCCACTTCATGTTGTGCTCCTTTTTAAGCATGTCTGAGATGGGTCTTACAATTTCCACAAAATTGGAAAGGAAACGTCACATAATACCAATTTTACCAAAAACTGATTGCATTGCCTTTTTGTTTTTAGGAAGTAAGAACTCCAAAATTCCCTTTATACACTCTGAATCTATTTGCACTCCTTTCTTGGAGACCATATGTCCCAAAAATATTCCTTCGAATACCCCAAAAACAACTTTTTCTAGGGTTGAGCGATATGCCTAATGAGCAACACCTATCAAAAAAAATCCTAAATGAGTAACATGATTTTCTCGATTTTTTGAAAAAATGAATCTATCATCCTGATATAATACTATGAATTTGAATAAATAACCAAAAAAAGCATAATCCATAGCAATTGGAATATTTCACCAATATTTATTAAACGAAATGGCATGTGCCTATATGTACCCCAAGGAGTAGTAAAGGCAATCTTATACTTGTCCTCTTTAGCAACCAGTACCTATTTGTAACCTGAAAAATAGTCAATCATGGACATCATCCCTGCACCTGTAACAGCTTGGATAACATGCATACAATGATATGTGGTTTAACGATAAGTTTCATTGGGTGAAACCAATGAGACCGCAGTTCAAATCCCATTGAGTATATGGTCTGCTACGATCTCCACTCAAGGAGTAGACTGCCCATTTCCGAGAGTGTCGGCTCTTGCTAAATTATAAGATCTGGTATATTTGGCTTGTAGGTTGTTGGATATACTCTTAGTGTTATAAGGTAGCCACGAGGGTTGATCTTGGACATCCCCTAGATTAGTCCAGACTCCAAAGAATTACCGATTCACCATGGTTAAAAAAAACAGCATGGATAACATGCTCCATGGTGGGTAAAGGATTATTATCTTTAATTGAAGCAAGATTCAAATTATGGAAATCAATGCATATCTGAATCTCGCCATTCTTTTTTCTTACTGAAACTATGTCCGCCACACGATTGGAATACCAAATGGGAACAATGATCTATGCCTCCACCAACTTCGGTATTCCATTTCGAATGATATGAGCAACCTTTTGATTCATGTATCTCTATCTTTGTCTAAAATATTTAGCAACTTCTTTCAGAGGGATTGCATGCTTTATGCTTTTCAAGTCATGTGTCCTCAATTCATTGTAGGGCCAAGCAAAAAATCCTTGTACTCACACACTAATGTTTCAAGTTTCCTTTTCTCATGTGACATACTTTCTTGGTTAATTTTGATCATGCATGGAGATTCATTTGAGCCAATATTGATTTCTACCACTTTCTCTTTTGCACAAGGTTTATTAATTTTCTTATAGGTATTAGATCTATCAAACATTTTTTTCTAAAGGAACCAATCCCTTAGGAATCTTGTTTGCTCTCAACTGAATATAGAGCACTTGTTTTGTTATGCTCTTGACCTGCGAGAAGTCCAGAATACCATAAATACGAAGAAATATAGCCCAGAACACAGAATTATCTCATGAAATGAGAAAAACTGTAAAGTATTTTATTATTCATAAACAGATTCAATGTTCACTTGCCTCTTCGAGGGGGCAACCTCCAACAAAGCAGAGCCCGATTACAATAAGACTCAATGACCTTTTCCTTACTAACTAAGACTATTTATAATGACATCCAAAACCCTAACTACTAGTGGTCCCTTGCATAACACGGGTTAACCACTTTATTTATTAACTATGTGCCTGTTTACAACTAATTATGGTCCCTTTTCTCTAATGCGGGTCAACCACTTACAATTATTAATGTGGGATTTATTGACTCTCTAACTAACTATGACTCTGACTCGGCCCATTGGGCTTATTACATAAATAAAGGGTTTAGGGTTGGACCCTCACATGTTTCTTCTTCCTCCACTTCATCTATTACATGACTAGAAAATTCATTGGAACAACTTAAAAAAATGAAAATCTAACGTCCATCATCAAAAACTTGCCATGATCCAATATTATCTGGAATTGTGGGTCGAAGCATTACCTCTACTACATACCTGATGTGTGTTGTTGGTATGCATGGCCTAAAAGTTGCACTAGAGGAAACCATATGATCCGCCATTATGTTCAATCTCCTTGGTATAGCAATGATATTAAATGCATCAAAACATTTGATCTCAATCTCACATTGTGTTTTTGTACTACTTCAATCTTGGATTCTTAGCATCATATTGATCTCTAACTTGCTTTACTATTAACTCAAATCACCAAAACTTTCAAGAGTTTAATTCCCCTTTTCCTTGTTTCTTCCAATCCCAATATCAAAGACTCGTATTCTGCACATTGTTTGTGCAAATAAATTCAAGATGAAATGAAAAATGAGATTCAATACTTGAAGAGGATATAAAATACACCCCTACTCCGACACTTGCACTAGTTCGGGCTCCATCAAAATACATGGTCCACAAACCTTCTAAAAGCTCTACATTTTGTGAGACTATTTGTTCTTGATAATCTATGACGACATAGGTACCCAAATCTAGCTCTGAGATCCCCGGGTATAATGGCTCACAATCTAATCGTTTAGGATCTTCATATGGCGTAACATCTTCTATTCACAAAAAATTTTGGCTATGACTCGAGGAGAAATGGGAATATTGGCATATGACTAATCCATTTGTATACTTCCTCCAGCATCTACAGCCCATTTTCTAGATAACAACATGCCCCACTTAACTGGGCAATCGATTATTACAACATCCATCATTATAATGCTTTTCAGGCATACTTGTAAATACTTCCAAAATTTTTATCACTTCACTCACCTCCACTTCACGTGAGTCCAATGCTTGCACATTTTTGTAATGTTTAGTTATAATGTGACCCAATTCATTCATAATTTCTAACATCATGACATTAATCGATGAAATCAAGCATACAGTTGTGCAAAATTAAGCAATTTACCATTAATGAAATATAAAAAGGTGTAGGATCTTCATTTGCCTTACCAATACCCAAATATACCTGAGAAAGTTCCTCAGTTGTTTTAGCAGCGTCACTTGAATTCACAAATCTGTTAACAGCTTCCCTTTGATCCAGCATGCAGATCAGATCTTGTAGTGGGACTCAGCATTTTATCCTTGCCAACTCGCCCTCTAAGGAGAATCCCATGGGATCATGACAAACAAGGGCAACCGTTTGTGGTGTCTTTCTGTTCATAAAATGGATTGGTTGCAAAGTGTCTTTGTCTATGTTACGTCTCTGTTATCTTTACCACCATGCATGCAACTTTATCCTCAGCATCTTCTCGTCTAGTAGCACTCATTTGATTTTCACCAAGAACCCTACTAGTTGGCCTCATGTTCAATCTGTAAGCACCAAATTTATCAGCATCTAATCAAAATACACCAAGTGAAAATTTGTTGGTTGCTTTCCTCTATCTCTGACAACATATTCAAAGAATCTTCTTGTTGTCCCGGAATTTCTGCTTGTTTTGAGGCGAACATGTATGTTGTTCTAGCAAAAACTACACACCCCTCATTGTGAGGGAGATTCATTCTTTGCAATGATAGGCATGTGCAGGATAATCCATAAAATTGGCATTACTGGAAATTGGTACAAGCACTTTCTGTGTGACTGCCTTTTTCCATATTGAAATGGCTTCTTATTCTAGTACTACCTTTGATTGGTATGTATATCCTATTGGATTTGTTGGCTCTGCATGTCTTTCTCAAGCTTTACCATTTTTGTTACTCAATTACTCGTTAAATCAAAATTTTGGCCAAAACCTCTTCGCTTGTAGGCCCTTGCTCTTCTTCGAGTTCAAGAGAGTCTTTAGCAGGTTGTTCTTGATTTCTTCATCCTTGAGGGTCAAAAAGACGTGACAAAGGGGTTGGACATGTCTTCCAGTGTTGATATTGCTTTCAATCTGAACTGTTGTAGCAAAAGCAGTGTAAGAAACCAAACAATTCAGCAAGATTGAATAACCTAAGATAATAAAGCAGAGCACTATCACCATTAGGCATCACGCACTGTGGAATTATATAATAAGTTTTAGAAAATTTATTATTAAATTTAGATATTGTTTCGTTCTCATCTCTATAAAGGGAAGCAAATGCATCAATTTGAGAAGACGAATCTTGTTTTTTAGCCCACTTTTCAACGAATTGTCTCCAAAAAGATTCACATCCGTCAACAGAAAGGGGGGAGAGGGCCTTATACCAAGTTTGCGCATCTACTTCCAGAGTTTGCACAAACAATTTCATAACAACATCTCCATGTTCTATTTCTGTAACGAATAAAATATATAAATAATATAAATATAATGTAAAAGACAATAATCATAAATAATAGTTAGTTAAGCTAGTAATTAGGTTGAAGAGGCAGGTCTAATAGGACATGACTCTTCATGAAGAGACACTTGCCTGATATATAAGCAAGCCTCTCGTTCTCATTGTAAATCATTCTTATATCATTCTTACTCACATATTTAATATATATTATTTGTATCCTCATGGATATCTTGATATTCCAAGTTTTTTGGAATAATTAATTTGTAGAAAGAACTTTGTTCCCTTCATTTGGTATCAGGGCAGTTCAGTCCTTTAGGTTGGTTAACCGGTGCACAGAGCTCGTTCTCCGATCCAGGTCCTTGGCTAGCGAAATTCGTCAACCTTGCTACCATACAATTGAAACATTTTGCTCAAAATTTGGGAGTTTCTCCTTTTCTCCGTTTTTCTAGGCCCTTGGCCATAACAAATAAAATAAATAAATAAATAAATGAAAAGCCAAAAAATATATATAAACAAATAAAATAAAAAAAGAAGAAAAAAAAAAAAGTAAAAGAAAAAACAAAACGGATACAAAAGCTCATACGAAGTATATTTAAAACTTTTTACGTGGAGAAGCTCGTGGTTTTAAAAACAACCTATGGTAATAGCCCATGGTATTTTAAAAGTTATAGAAAAAACAGGGATACAAAAGCTCTTACATGAAAGGTAAATATTACTTTTTACAAGAGGTTTTAAAAACAACCCATGGTAATAGCCCATTGTATTTTAAAAGTTAAAGAAAAAACAGGGATACAAAAGCACTTACATGAAAGGTAAATATTACTTTTTACTTAAAATGTATTGTGAACATCGTGACCGTGTCATATGAAAAGACGTGACCTTTATATTTATTAAGTGTGGTGACATCATAAAAGTTTATATTAAGTGTGACCCTTATATTAAGTGGGGTGACATTAAAAGTTATCAAGGGAGTAATTAAGTATATAAAAAAGGGACCAATTTATTATTTTAAAAAAGAAGTGAAACTATTATTATTATAAGATAATAAAGTTATTTTGAAAAAGGGTCTTAATATAAAGAAATACATACATATATAGAAGGCAACAATATAAAGGAGTATTTTTTTTAATAAAAGGGTATTCAAGTTTTAACAATACACATTAAAGGAGAATATTTGAAAAATATATATAGAAGAAATAAATGATATTTTATAATAAAAATAGCTCCAGTTGACATATTGTTTACGTAACAACATCAAGGCAAAAATGGAGACTAGTAATGAAAGGTTTCCTGAAACACATAGTACATGTGTTTGCACACTATTTAACATCAAAGCATCACTCGCAGGAAGAGGCATCATAATCTCTATCAGTCCTACTGAAAGAAGTAATTATGTTAGTCCTAAATGTGCTAATCAATTGGTGATTCCTAAATCAAATATAGTTGAAACAAATACTTTTGGCAAACAATACGATATAAGCAACCTACACATAAATATTGGAGATTATACTTTTACCTCACAATTCACCATGAAAACCTTATGCTTTAACGATAGTGACATTGTTTTGGGATCACCATGGATGAAAACTCTAGGTTCCTTTATTTTAAATACTAAGAAAAAGTTTTTAACATTTTCTTACAAGAAGAAGAAAATAACACTTCAAGATGTTACACTGAAACCTAATTTAGTAACGCCAGAAGATATATTGGATATTTCAAAGGTAATTTCTCAAGAAGGTAAAAGGGTATTACAAAATATGCAAAATGAAATTGACAAAATCACTATTGACAAAAATAAAGAAGTTTCTCGACTTAAAAACCATAGTGAAAAATTATTGACGCAAATTAAGAAACTTAAGAAGGATAAGAAGTCATTAGAAAACAAGGTACAACAATTTATCGAGAAAGAAGTATCAAATGTAGGAATTCAAGTTGATGACAAAACAACAAATACCGATCCAGTGAATATGACAACTCAAGAAGACAAATCAGTTGAAGAAACGACACACGTAGATGTTGCAGTTCTGATAATGAACATCCCAAGTGAATGTTCCATAACCATCTCAACAATATCTTTGCCAGAAGAAAATATAAAAATTGGCACATGCCCAGTAAGAAGAAATCAAACCAAAAAAGTTCCATATCGGCATTCGAATCATGAGAACAGAAAAATCAACCATGCTACATATTTGAACCAATCAGAACCGAAACAACAAACTAATGTTCCAAATAATAGTGATGTAATCTCAATCCACTCTTATGCTAACATGTTGTTACAAAATTCCAGTGATCAGAGTACTATACAGAAGATTAATCTGGGATGGTCTGATCCCTTCTCAATGCGACAATTTTGTTTGTCACTAAGAAGATCATATCAACTTGTATCGACAAGGATGACTATTCCGAGACTGAAAGATTTTCGAAGCCGAAAAAGAAATCAAGCCTTTTTCATCGACAAGCTTTGAAAACAAAGCTTTTTGAGGAAGGAGGCAATGTAACGAATAAAATATATATAAATAATGTAAAATAATATAAATGATAATAAGCATAAATAATTATTAATTAAATAGTAATTAGGTTGAAAAGGCATGTCTAGTTGAGACATGACTCTTCATGAAGAGACACTTGCTTGATATATAAGCAAGCCTCTCGTTCTCATTGTAAATCATTCTTATATCGTTCTTACTCACATATTTAATATATATTATTTGTATCCTCATGGATATCTTGATATTCCAAGTTTTCTGGAATAATTTATTTGTAGAAGGAACTTTGTTCCCTTCAATTTCCAAATCATAGATGAATTTGTGGAATGTGTTGAGATTCTCTTCGACAATCACAACATAACTCCCTGTAAACTCAAGCAACTTTTCCATGTAATCTGATGTAGGCAGTGCATGTGGTTGCCCTTAGATCTGTACAAAATATAAAGGAGCATAAACTATTAATGTGAAACGAACAACTTGACCAGCAGCTGCCATATTATTACTAGAACTAGAAATTAACAGGTTTGAAAGTGACGGAAAAAGAAAGGAATTTACCGACTTAGATGCATTGCTCTAGTGTGGACCTACCAAAATAATGTTTGTGGAAACAGGGAATACCACCTATAAATTGAATACTGCAACAGTACCAACATTTGTATGATGTATAGCAGTTGTACTACCCCTTAATGATGAGGCAGCTCATTGCCCATCGGGGCTAGGACATGCAAGGGTTCATTTCTTGATCCAAGAGAGAAACATGTGCTCAGGAAACAATTGATGGTTATAATGAGTGAAGTAGAGCTCATGCTAGGCCTTTTTCCATGTTCTAATGTGTTATGTCCTGACTATCATTTGCATTTTGATACGCTTTTGATTTTTTTTCTTTTGTGGCCATTATTTGCTCTTTCCTTTTCTTTTAGTTGCATCAACCTCCCAGGGACAAGTTTCGGGCCCTACTTAGGAACGAGGGTGTATGGGTGCCAAATCCCAGAGAACAAATGGTCAGTTGAACCTGAATAATGGAGGTGGAATATAGGGCATGTAATGTAAGATGGAATGCGGTAAGTATGGAATCGGTATAGATGGAACACGTTATCCCAACTAGGGTTTCCCAAGTAGTACCCCCTCCTATACCATTGGGCCATTAGGGGAGGTCCCACTAGACTAGGGTTGAAGATTAACCTGCCATTTAAGGTGAGGGAACAAGGACACTGTCAAAACCCTTCCTTCTTCCAAGTCACCCCATAATCCATATCAAAAGCCCAAACTACAAACAAGCATAAGCACCCGATTGCAAAATGAATAAAGTACTTTTTGATCGAAAGCCCACCTTCATTCATGTGCTCTCGCGAGATGGGTGAGAAGTCATTGGCTAGTGGTGGCTGTTAGGGGCTGCTGGCTGGCTGGCTGGATGGGAAGTGTGGGAGAAAAAAATTCTCCTATGGGGTCACCCACATTTGGTCGGTAACAATGACCATTAAATTTCTAAAGAGGGGTTTTCAATTTTGTGAAAAACACTGCCAAGTAATATGCTAAATTTCTCAAAACATAACTTGGAAAAATACATGTATTTTGCATGTTGACTGTGTGCCCACACATCTCTGTAACTCAGCAATATGTTTGAATATGCCATGATGTGGATAAAATATCATACCTAGGGTAGTATTCAGGTCTGTAATTTCATTCTGAGTTTGTTGTAGGAAATTTTTTGCTTCTGCAGGTTTCTCATGGATCTGGGCTGCATGGACTTGTTTGTCTGAGAAATATTCTATGGTTGCAGTTTTCTTGTCGGTTGCTTCTTCATATCAGTTTGTTGTGTGCCTACATCTTTTTAGTCAGGTATCGCTGCCCATTGTGTATTCTCATATGTCTCTCTGTTGTGTCTATATCTATGTATAACTGCATTGTGTGGATTCTGTGTTTAAGGTTGGGCTGATCTTGTTGCCATCTGCAATTTCCGTGCCAAGCTGGTTTGGTTGTTGTTACCCGCTCAAGTCGGTAACCCCTAGGACAAAATATTTCTCCTATTCTGATCAGCTTGCCAGCCAGCAGCCTTTTGATGATCTACAGATAGCTAGCCTCAAAGGCCGTCCATCCATTATCGAATCAGTGCTTTGTGACATCTAACCTACTCTAAGAATGTCTTTCGGATTAATCACATCATTAGGATTTGGTCACCTAGATCCTAATGATGTGATTAATCTGAAATACATTTTCATTGCAATATGGATCACAAAAGTCTAAGATCTAACATCTAACGTACTCATCAGATGAAGATGTGTCATCCATTATAAGGTATATTAACCAATTTTGTTCATATGCTTTCATTTTATGTTTAAGGTCATTATAGTATGAAGCACAGGTTGAAATGGACAATAGATCACTTTTAGCCCAAAATTGACTTGGCTGCCCTCATATAAATAGAGGGAAGTCAATTTGGAGAGGATCATTGTCACACACACTCATTTTACTCATCTAGACAGAGTGCACGTCAGTCTTCTTCTCTCTTGGACACAATGGAGAACTAAGGTAGCAAATTGTCTTGGGGGACATGTTATCGCTTAGAGAGATTTACTCTTGGATTGATGAAATGATTATATGGTGAATTGTGCTATTTTATTGTCGGTAACTTCTTCCATTTTGTAAATGTTGTAGAATCAGGGTTTCTATGAAGTTTTAACCTTGTTACTGAAACTTTATGGCTCTAATGTCTCCTTTGCAAAATTTGTCACCAAATATCAATCAAGGAAACTTAGTATAGCATTCCTTGATCTTAAATCTCCAATTGATTGATTGAAAGTTGTTCAGGTTTAGATTGGGAGGTTTTCTCTCTTAACTAACTCCAATCAAGGTCTTCTACCACTGACCTCACCCTTTTTGACTCCATATACCCAAGATTGATAAAAGCACTAGTCTTTGGGGTGTCAATCTTTAAAATAAAAATAGCATCCCTTTTTTATGTTTTATAGGGTAAACTATGGTTAGGATACAACAAAATCTGCATTTACTAGCGTAAAACAACTTGAATTTCATATTACTACGGTTAAGCGCTGCATCTATTATATTGAAAAAGCAAAATATCATTTGATTGTGCAATTTTCAGCCACCATTTTAGGGCTGATGTCTAAGATTTTATAATTGTTTATGCATATTCCGACATTGAAAAATCGTTGCAATATTTTCCTTTGTTTACTCATTAAATAGCTAAGTATTTATTGTTTACCACTAATTATAGATTGTTTTGCTATTGTTGTCATGAATTTTGCATATGTAAATTGTGCTTCTTATAGACCCTAACCCTAATTTATAAGAGTAATCATTAAATTAAAGGTAGCTTGTGTCTAGAATCTATTTGAGCATCTCCAGTGCTATGTTAGCTTCCAGACTTAATGGCAGATTCTTCGAACTTGTTATCTTCTCTCACCTAGAGACCTACCTTATTGAGTAATCCTAGGGTGTTTATTTAGCAGTCTATGGATGGTATTTAGTCTGAGAATTCTTGGGTTACTTAATATCTGAGATCCAATGGGGAAGCCTCCCTTGTAGAAATAACATCCATCCATAGAACAATAGGGGAGTAGCTACTAAGGTGACAGTCGTGGCTAATCCCATTGTTGCCATTGATCTAGGGTAATTAGTGAGGCTTTGCACTAAAGTGCTAGAGTTTGTGGTAACAGTTCACGCTGCCTCACAAACTTTATTCCGTGTTAAACACCTGGATTTGCACCCACCTCTGTGCATTACAATGTTGAGAGAGAGATAGTTGCATTTGTGCAACTCTAAGATTGTTTAAGAGCAAAGAACAGATACCAATTAAATCCTCTGCATACGGCAGCAAGGATGGGTTATCCTACCATTTTGAACTGATTGAAAGGCATGACTTTTCTGTTACAGCGATAGCTAAAAGGAAGTGAATAACCCTGAGCACTTAAAGGCAGGCCAGTGTTATTAGATTCAAAATTTCAAACAAAGTGCAATTAGAACTGTATATGAGATCTATATCCTTGTTGTTTGTAGTTGGGAAGTTAAGGTTCGGCATTGTTTCAACCCTCGTTTTCTTTTTAGAATGTATTACCTGGGGGTAGGTGTTTCAAAAAAGAAACTGGAAGTTTCAGAAAACAGGGGCGAGGAGATTTCCATATCAATCATCTTGTAAAGATGTTGCAAGATACATAAGATCACTATGATGGTCTGGGATTTTCAATCATTGAGCTGAGAGGCTCATTCTACAGCGCAGTATGATGGGATGTGTAAGTCCATCCATCCGTGGAGTTGACATGTGCCCCTTTCAAATAAAAAAGAAAATTATGCTCTAAATAGAAAAATAATGCCAGCTATAATAATAAACATGAATATGCTCTAGAGTAATTAGAAGTAAAAAAAATGTGTGAGTAATATGTTTAAACCTTACATTTTTCAAAAATATTTCAACAGGGGATTTAAATAAACTATTTGAAGATCTACGTTAACTAATTTATGTAGATGCCAACTTCATAAATATCTATCAATAGAAAAAAAATTGTTAAAAAAATTATTTTAATGTTGTATATAATAAAATATTCAATGTGACTTATCAATAAAATATTTTAATACAAATTAATATTGACATATACTTAAAAATATATTAATAATACCCCGATTGGGGTGTGAGCCGGTGGTTGGGACAGCAGACGATGATTAATGAAGAGTACCCTTGAGTACTATACCACTGCGCCCCACACACTCGAGGCGATGGGTGTGGTTGCCCTTGGCATGATTGCATGCAAGGGAGGTGGGAAAGGTGGCAGCGAAGGTGGTGAAGGAGCAAGTCTTAAGGGAGGAAAGGGTAAACATGTGGGTGTTGTTGTTGTGTTTGTGCACGAACAGGGCAGCCGGAGCTCTGGAAGGCTCAGGCAATGCCATTCTCAGCCTCAAGCTCGTAGACAGCCAACATGTTTCCACGAGTATGTTTTTTGGCTCATCTCTTCCATTGCAATGTTGACCTGGTTGGGTTTCTGTAGGTGGGAACGAGGGAAAATTAGGAATGTTAATTGGGAAGTTGAGAATCGTTGGTGGAAATCGGGGTGGCGCCTGGTTGTGTTGACTTGGTTTTGCATCTCTATTTTGTCACTGTTGGGTATTGCTTCAATCTCCCTCTGTTTCGAACTTATGCTATTTCGAATGGGGATCCTAGGAAATGTGGGTCGAGGGCGGAGCAGGGATGTCGATAGGGATCATGCACGTACAGGTTGCAAGCCAGATGCTGAGGGTAGCGGGTGTCAGTTAAGTTGTTGCCTAGGAGCGATCCTCTGTTGTCAATGCCAATGCAACTACTAGGAAATAGATAGAAACTATTGCGGAGAGGGAATTGCTAGGACCCTCGGGTGGGAAGAGGGGCAAAAAAATGCCAAAGGCTATCCGCTTGTATCTCGGGCAGAGGGGAAAGGGTCTGCAAATCATGGTTGGCATAACGCTGGTAAGCGGTAGAACTCACCAACTTGGCCTTGGCTAGGGGAAGCTAACCTGCCCGCAGTCGCAAGGAGATGGGTGTGGTGACGAGGGCACATTGTTGGTGGCTGGAGGTCGGCCCTTCCTAGGGAATGGACCTCCGACCATGAAGGCCCTGGTACTGATACCAAAGGGAAAGGGGAGGAGAAAGGTGGGGTGGTTAGCATTGGTAATTCAACACAGGGATAGGAGCACTGCCATATCATATTGAATTGTTTTTGGCTAACGAATTGTTGCCCTGAACAGGTCTTGGGCATATCCACCATGGCTCGACCTGCAAAAAGCTATGGTCGTGGAAGACGGGCCCAGGTGCCTAGAAATGAAAAGGAACCAAGCACGTTTGAGCCCTGCATGGGGAGAAAATCGGTGGAAAAGCTTATCAATGAAGCTACCGAGGCATTCATGAGGGCACTGATGAAGGCATTTAGAAAATTTAGAGGAATGGGAAGAGGAAGTTAAACAAGACAGCGAGACAGAGGAGGACATGGGCGACTGGAGGACCCTTGTCCCAAACCCGGGTACCACTAGAGGCAGGATAACGCAATTTAAGGAAACCTTATACCTTTATTGGTTGATGAAAAGCCTTCTAGGCAAGGCTATGGCGCAAATCTCAGTGGGCATGGTCGTGTCTATCCAAGGTATGCCAAGCTACAAACAGAAATTCCAGAAAGTTCAGTTCCAACTCCACAAGCAGGATATCATGCTGGGCAGAATCGAGAGACACATCCCATGTATCTTGGAACTGTCTGAGATGCCTGGATCGAATGTCAAAGATCCTACGCCAGTGGAATTGTCCTCGGAGGAAAAGAATGAGTGGATAATCTCCCTTGTTTAATTTTGTTTCTCATGTAGATAGCTTTTATTTTTCATAATGCAAAAATATGTATAGGTAGAAATTTAGAGTATGGTCACAAAACATAAACATATATAGCTTGGATAGAAAGACTGAAACTTTTCTAGTTTTGGATGGCATACAATGTGGATAGGTGGCCAACGGACTTGGTTTCCCAATGGACAAGTTGAACCCACCTAGCCAATCTATGTGGTGTAAATTTGCTTATAAATAAATGGAAAAAAGAGGACTTGACAAGCTTATCAAAATATATATATATATATAATAAAAAAATCATTTTAATTTGACCTGATAAACTGTTTCAATCTACATGTTATGTAAAATATTTTAATGTCAACTATGTAAATATATTATATATCATTTAAAAACAGATTATGTATTTATTATGAAAAAAATAAGTTTTGTGGTTAAAACTTGAAACGTTTGTTTGGTCCAATATATACTATAAATAGCATTCAAAAATACAATTTAAACAATGAAAAACCACACATTGTATTTTGCACCCTAAAGAAGTTTGCACGTGAAGCAATTTGATCCCTCTCAGCACATGTTAGATCCGTACTTAAGATGGATCTATGCTGGTTATTAGTCTTCACCAGTGATCTCTCCATGATTTGTTCTGCTGAAGAGGTTGGATAATTTGGAAGGCAATGAGTTAACCTCACTTCTGGCAAAGGAATAGAATTTGAGAAGGTGAAAACAAGAACAAATGAGTTGTCTAACAGATTTGTCAACAATTGAAATGAGGGTTGTTCTCTTCTTTTTAACGAGTCAAGCTGGAATGTCATCTAATTTCCTGAGGAGCTGGGGCAAAACAAAAGATGGGAAGTTGCAGGTCAATGATAGGCCAACCCATACATATCTCACACCAGAGCATTGCAAGGTTGGAGAAATTAGGAAGGCTCCCAGCAGAAAAAGTGCCAAAGAGGCT
The DNA here is from genome assembly GCA_000404065.3 of Pinus taeda. Taxonomy (NCBI): domain Eukaryota; kingdom Viridiplantae; phylum Streptophyta; class Pinopsida; order Pinales; family Pinaceae; genus Pinus; species Pinus taeda. Next base: position 42,330 of record APFE031513272.1, read on the forward strand.
TGAAGGAGCATACACAGGTCCTCGAGCATTGGTACAACTAAGTTATGGCATGGCATGCTTGCTAACTTTGCAAGATATGCATTGGAGAATCAGATGGATAAAACTGAAACACCTTTTTTTCAAAGGTTATAAAGTTCTGAGATAAAATATCATGGAATATATCAAAATTCATTTCTACTAATTGTAAAAACATCAGGATTTGAAGAGAAAAGGGGAATGGAGAAACTCCACTTGCAGGTGTTGATGTTTATAGCTCGGACAGATGCTTCTGCGTAGGCTAGGTGTCAAGCATGTAGAAGATGTCCAAAATTATCTTTAGGTTCTTGCTCATGAGGAGTAAGTGATTAATATGATTTATTTCCTAAGTCTAACTTAGGAAAAGCAAATTAATTAATTTAATTGATTAATGTTGGATATTGGTCTAAGTTTCTAAGGATAAATAAATTAATTATTTAAGTGAATTAGATCAAATGGCTACCATTGATTGAAGTAGGTTAGGAATTAATCATAGCCATCTATCTCTTTGAAGATTGGAGGTTAGGGATTTAGCTCAATAAAAGAAGCCTAGGGAGAAGATGAACAGACAAAATCATTTTGAAAGAGTGATTTTCTTAAGAGAGTGAAACAGTCAAGATTGAAGAGAAGAGAAAGATGTGCAGTGAGGTGATTTCGGGTGAAGGAAGGGGAGGTCAATTTTGTGGGGAGAGAGAGAGAGAGAGGGCTGAGATTTCGAGGCGGCCAAAATCTGTGAGGGGCCAAGGTTTTCCAACTAGACTTGCACAAGGGTAAAACAGGGATTTGCACCAATGCGCAAGGGGCCGTATAGAGCAAGGATTCAGGAAAGGGAAGCCAATTTGCAGGTAGAGAAGCCAAAATTTTCCAGCGCCGAGAATCTCTAGTGGGCCAAATTCTTCAGTAGGCCGAAATTCCTAAGGGGGCGAAAATCAGGTTCTATTGTGCTGTAATTTTTTGTGTATTCTCTGAGGGTCAATTTCTCTGTTAAAGGAGCCCTAACTTTCCTGAATTAATTAAAAGTGAAGGAGAATTTGTTGGGCAGAATTTCCTATTGTTTCTATGGCTGATTTTCTTTTTTGTTTCCTCTGCAAATTTTATTGTGAAGTTAAAATACCAGTGTATTAGGTTTCAGCAGTTTCAGAAAACATTTACCAAGTGGAAAAATTAATGAGTATCAAATAATTGTTGATAAAAAATAAATCAGACCTAGTATAAAAAACGAACAGAATGTTGGAAGAGAAGATTGACAATACCTTATGCACAAAGCAAATAACTAGAACTTGAATCGGAACATGAGACAATGAAGCAATATTTCTAGCAGATGCTGTTACAGCAGAGCTTATGAGAATTTATAGAGAATTTCTTCACCTAAATTTGAAAGAGTATAATAATTTGAACATAGCTGCTTACTGCAAAATGGAAATCACCAGTTACCAGTCACTGCAATGTGTAATGTCCCCAAATAAATTAATTTTGCTAAGATGAATTTCTATTTTAGCAATTGGGTGTTGGGAAATGTTTTGGCATGTGAACTTAGGAAAAGTGGGTGGAGGGAGTCCCCACTTAACTTTTGGACAGATGGAGGCCACCAACATTAGAAAAAAAAGGAAAGATTAAATTGGTAGTGGGATGTGGGGCCAACCAAAAAGAGGAATTTGAACCCCTTAGGAAAATCAAATTGCTAAGGGAAGGAGGTCAAAATATTGGATGGAGGTGTTGGCATTCCGGCACAGGTTTGGCAGTTTTGGTGCTATGACATAGGTGTTGTCCTTGAAGGCAACTCACTCTGGTGACAGATCACAGTTCTGGCACTCAGAAAGAAGAAAAAGACATATAAGCATGTTCACTTTGACGAAGCCGCGTATACACGCGGGTTGGACGTTCCCAAGGCGCGTATGCGTATACACGCACTTTCATGCAAGGAAAAGCACGTACATGTGGGAAAACTTGTTTCTGGTCCGTGGTATTTAGTCCGTGGTATTTGAACTTATGGTTTTGGGCCATGGTATCTCGTCATAAGTGTTGATCCCAAGTATTGGGTCCATGGTATTGAATTGTTATGGTTTTAGACCATGGTATTGTGGAAGGTCTAAGGCTATAAAAGAGGAAGGAGATCATTTGGCAAGGGATGATCTGAATAATTGAATATCTGAAAAAGTGCTAAATCTAGAATACAATGATTGGGTTATGGTGCAGATCTAGATCTGAAGGAAGAAGGAACCTGAGCGCAAGGAGAAAGATAAGTTATTTTAATGGGTCAAAAACTTAAAGCTTGAATGATAGTATCTTTGTATGATTTTGATCTGGTCTATGTGGCGCTTGCTTGATCTATAAATCTAATAATCTAGGTAAACTAATATCTGAACATTTGAAGGGGTAAATTACCTTTATAGATCTATACGCAGGTTCAGTGAAGCACAGGTGCGTATACACGCGGGTTCTGTAAGTCGAAACTGCGTATACGCAGGTTGATCTTAGCACAAGTGCGTATACGCGCAGTTTCTGGAAGGCGAAAGTGCGTATACGCAGGTTGATCTTAACACAGAAGCGTATGCACGCAAGTTTCTGAATATTGAAGTAGCGTACATCTCATAATTTATGTTCTAGATGTTTCTGTTGATTATTGTAGTGATCTGGGTTTAGAATTTGAGGTGTGATTACAGTTACTGTGATCTGGGTACAGTTGACAGAGAAGTGTTTATTTTGATTCAGTCTTGACTGGTGAAATGGTGATTGGTTGATGCAGAAATTCTTGATGTTTGATTGATGTTATTTGTGGATCCAGTCTGAAAATTTATGAAACATGGTCCCTAGAAGAAAGAGAAGGTTGTAGCCTTCTGCAGGTAGCAGCCTGTGTACTAGTATCTCAACTAGTACAAGAACTAAGGGCGTCGTAGCTCCCTTCCAGGAGAAGCTGGAAAACGAGAGAGGGTTGTAGCTCTCTGCAGGTAGCAGCTTGCGTACTAGTAAAGGACTGCACCAGTACAAAATCATTGTAAAAAGAAGTTTCTAATTAAAAAAAAATAGAGACAAATTGCAGCAGGTGGTTTTCACCCACATTGGGTTTCTACCTTATATCTTATGTTCTTATGTGTGGTTGTCTTCTGATCTGTTTTAATGTTCCTGGCAACTGTTTATATGATTCTGGTGCATAACTTAATGATCAACATCTGTAGAATAAATTAAATTATAAATCTGCATTGTATACGCGGGTTTCCCTATCTGTAGTTGCGTATATACGCAGGTTCATCTAACTGAAGTAGCGTATATGTTCTAGATTTGAAAAAGTAAAAAAAAAAAAAAAAATTGACCAGATAATACTGATTCACCCCCCCCCCCCCC
>APFE031513272.1:54676-167176 GCA_000404065.3 Pinus taeda
CAGCATTAGAATATAGATAGAAGACAACATATGATCAAAGTAGGCTCATGAATATATCCATTATATTAAAATGGCACCCAATGCATTGTCCAATACATACATGATGATGATGTAGAGATCAAAACAAAAACACATAACCAAGGAGGCTAGAAATGGCCTCTACAACAAAAGTCTGTGACCAGTACTACTGGCTACTGCTAGAGTTGCCAACATCATCTGGCTCAGTGATACTTGGGAGCAGGAGCGAAAGCGGGGAGTGGGAACAAGAGCAACATTTTCGGAAGCTCCCGGTTTGGGAGTGAATCCCGGAGGAGTTCGACAACCAATGTCACTAACATCAAGGTACATAGAGGGATTGGTGCTCTTGATTAAATACGAGTTCTATACCCTAATACATGACAAAATTCAATGGAAACATTGCAATCCCCCAATCCTGAAATCCTGAAAAACCGATAAGTCTACTGGATTTTGAATGAAATCTAAAATTCTACTTTCTCCATATGAAATCCAATGAGGCCGGAACCACTCTCAAACATCCTAAGTCATTTCATGGTAATGTTAAAAATTTAAGTAAAAGGATACAAATGAAGATTAAGGAGAATGTCACTTTTACTTTAAGAATTTAACATTACCATGAATAGCATAGCCTTAGTAGGGAAATATGATCAAATAATAGGGTTTGGGAGAGGGGAATGGACCCCAAATACCAGCAAACTAATTCATAAACCCCTTTGGAGTCCCCCACACTTAGAAAAATTAAAAAAATAAAAAAAGGCGTGTTTTTATGGTTCACTGGCCACTGTCAGCTACCCGACCGAGTAGTTACGGATCCGGCTGAGTCGGCCGAGTTATGATTGACTCGGCCGAGTCATGCTATGACTCAGCCGTGTCAGTCATAACTCGGCCTACCGAACCGAATTTTCTGTCGAGTTGAAATTTTTTTCGGCTCAGGCCATCTCGGCCGAGTCGGTTCCGAGCCAGCTGAATCTTAAAACAATGCTCTAGATGTAAGATGCCGATGGAGTTGGCAGTGGACTCTATTGTGCTCTAGAAGCTAAAGAACTAAGAGCTACAAGAGGTAGACCATGTCCTCTACTGGTGACAGGGGTAGCCTGGGTAGGTTGTGTCACCTCCTCCTCCTGTTGCTCCTCCTCCTCATCAAAAAATTGGATTAAAAAAAAAAATTCCAAAGATTTTTCCCCAAAAATCGTGATTTTTTCAAGTTATCGCGATTTTTTGAGAAAAAAATTAACGTAAAAATCGGGCAATAATATCGCCAAACTCAAAAAATCGTGATTTGCCGATAATATCGCGATTTCCGCAACATTGCTAGCAAGTACCAGTGCTACGCAGTGGCAACACATGGGGAGTGGGAGTTGTGAGCTCCAAGTGTGGTTAGGGGATCCAGGGATCCGATTGGCGAGAGGATCACTCCACTTATCGATGGGCAGGATTACATGGAGGGTGATCCTATTGATTTGGGGTAGCATTGGATGTGCTCTAGCCACAAAAATTGGTGGAGAGGCTATGGCACATGAGATCTCCAATACCCATAAAGGGTTTGGGCAGATTCTAAACAGTTTGAGAGATACTAAAATAATTAATATTTTTAATGGAGTCCCTAAGTCTAAACTTAGGGAAAATAAAATATTAATGTGAATTAATTTAAAACTGTGTTAGAATGGTCCAAAAGTCATGGATCAAGGCAGATCTAGTCTTAGTCGTTGATTAGGGACTTAATCTCGGTCATTGATTTGGCAACGAGAAAAGTATAAGAGGAGGCTTGAAGGTCACTTGGAGAACACACCAAGAGATCAAGATTTCGACTTTTTTGGGCTGAGTTCGTTGAGAAAGTTGAAAGAGTGATCAGAGTTGCAGCTGAGGGGCAGTGAATACAGAAACAGAGAGGCAGAGATAGCACTAGGAGGATCAACGCAGTAGTCGGAGAGGGACACAGAAGCAACCAAGGGTTCACGCAGAGGCAGCCAGGAGTTGCACAGTGCATCAGAGGGCCAGCATGGGTGACATAGAGGGCCAAAGGACTGACACAGTGCCTCCAAAGGCTGACGAGGGCCAAGCTAGAGTGACATTGGGCTAACGCTGGGCCATAGAGAGGCTAACGCAGTCCCTAGAGGCTGACGCTGGGGTTTCATGGGGCAGATTGGAGTTGTGGAGCTACCGAAGTGTTTATCCGGGGCTTCAGCCGGAATATCTACTTCCAAGTAGAGAGGTACTACTGCTGAGATTTTTCTCTGTTGGGTGAGACGAATTTGGCACCCAGATTGTATTCTGAAACTGCTTAATAAATCAAACCCTCATATAGTTGCACAGGTTTTCCAGCATTGGGTTTTTCCAAGGACATTAGCCCAAAAACAACGGTGTCACTTGTGTGTTTGTTTCTGTTTCCTTCAGTTGATGATCTATAATGTGTTGAGCATGTACTTGTATTTATTTCCAGTATTTACATGGCAAATAACTTGTTAATTAACAGAACGAGTAGGTAGGAATAAATCAGAAAGTACATGAAGGGTTTCTAACAGGTTAGACTTAGAAATTCCAACATGGTATCAGAGCGTGGTTGCAGATCACAGGGACATCGGCCGAGCAGAGTAGCAGCAGCAGAAAATAGTTGTCCTCAATGACAAAAGTTGTTCCTAGCAGAGTAGCAGCAAAGGAAGGGGTGACCGAGTGCCTGCGTCATCAAGATTGAGCCAGGAAGAGGCAGCGCAGAGGCTAAGACAAAGGCAGGCTCACGCCGAGGCTGGAGGGCTGACACAGTTGGCTGAGGAGGTTGATTTGTTGATGCCAGGATTGCACAGAGCCTAGGAGCTCTAACCTTGGGTTCTGTCAGCTTTGTATTTCACTTTATACACCCATTTGCAGTTGATGGGCTTTTTCCCTGTAGGAAGATCAGAAAGGGTCCACGTGTGATTCTTTTGAAGACTCTGGAATTCAGCTTCCATAGCCTGTTCCCACTCAGATGTACCCTTAGCCTCTGAATAGGTTTGAGGCTCAAAAACACTGTGTAGGTTAGCCATAAGAGAAAGATTTACTATAAACTGTTGTTTGCTCTTATGTCTAGAAGTTCTACCTTCAAGGAGCTCATTATCCCAGAGATCACCAATGGTTTTAGCCCACCATTTAGGCCGAAGAGTAGAGGAACCAATATCAGGAGGAGGTGGAGAAGGCTCAAGAACAATAGGAGCAGCAAGAGGAGGGTTATTTTCCGGAGGAAGCTCAGGTAGTGTATTATCAAATACTGATGTTGCATCATCCCTCCCATCAGGTGGACCTACCGGAAGAAGAACACTATGAGGCTGATCCTCAGAACATTGCTCAAAAGGAGAAGACTGAAAGAATCCTTTGTCTTCATCAAATACTACATCCTGACTGAAGCTAAGACGACCAGTGGCTATATCTATCAGCCTATAGGCCTTGTGATGATCACTGTATCCTGTCATCATGAGTTTCTGGGTTTTGGAATCCAACTTAGAGCGCTTAGCAGCTGGAATCCAAACATATGCAACTGAGCCAAATACTTTGAGGTGACTGATCTTAGGCTTACAGCCAGACCAAACTTCTTCAGGAGTCTTCCCCTTAATAGCCTGAGTAGGTGATCGGTTAAGAAGATAGACAGCAATGAATACTACTTCAGCCCAGAATTTGTTTAGAACACTCCTGTGTTGTAACATGGAACGAGCCATTTCAACAACCGTACGGTTGCTGCGTTCGACAACACTATTCTGCTGAGGAGTGTAGGGTGTAGTTAACTGCCGTTTGATGCCATGAGTATCACAGAAGTTGGAAAAAGCTAAAGAACAAAATTCCCCCCCGTTATCTGTCCTAAGAGTCATGATATTACAGCTAGACTCTTTTTCAACTAAGGTTTTAAACTTATGAAAGGTACTAATGCATCAAATTTATATTTTAGAAAATACACCCATATCTTTCTACTAAAATCATCTACAATAAGCAAAAAATATTTGCAACCAGTAATAGAAGATTTATTCATAGGACCACAAATATCAGCATGAATTAACTGGAGTACCTTAGATGCGCACCAAGATTCTCCATCGTTGAATGAAGACCGATGTTGCTTGCCAGCTTGACAGGCGCCGCATACTCCCAACTGCTGAGTCTGAATATCAGGTAACCCTGACACAAGTCCCTCCCGAGAGAGCTAAGAGAGATACTGCATGTTTAGATATCCATATCGCTGATGCCACAAAGTGTTGATGGGAGAAACACGTGCTGCTAGAGCCACTTCTGGAGAATCACCAGTGTCAAGAAGCCTGTATAGACCATGATCCTCTAGGCCAACAGCAACCGTAAGACTAGTCTCCTTGTCGATAATAAAGCACTTGTGCGCACTGAACACTACATCAAGCTGAGGAGAGTTCCTCATAATCTGGCTGACAGACAGCAGATTAATTTCCATACCAGGAACATAGTATACATTCAGGAAGATGAGTGTGCGCCCACCAGACTGGATCTGAACTGTACCTCTGCCAACCACTGTGTACTTTTCACCTCCGCCAAATACCACGGAATCACTGAAAGGTGAGAAGTCAATAAACTAGTCACGCCTGTGAGAGAAATGGTGTGATGCACCAGAGTCAATGTACCAAGCAGAAGACGGGATATGATCTGAAGACCTTTTAGCCATAAAGGCGTAAAAGGCAGATTCTGTCTGCTCGGAATATTCTGCAACATTCGTTGTCTAATGGGGCCCTCCCTGTTTCTTCTGTTCAGAAGCAATCCTCTGTCGGCAACTTTCTTCATGTGGTCGAACTTGTGACAGTGATTACATTGCACACTTTTCTTCCTAGCAGGATCAAAAAGCTGAGAAGAACCTTTCTGCTGAAAGGACTGAGAGGACTGATATTTGGCAACAAAAGCATTTTCCGAGGACACTGATGAAGCAACACTACCAAACTACTGTTTCCAACGATCCTACTGCAGGAGTTTGGTGCATAACTCTGGAAACTTCAAATCAACATTTGTGGTGGTAATGTTGAGTGTTTCTATGAAGTGTTCATAAGATTTCGGTAGACTTTTCAGAGCAATGACTACCATATCTTCTTCCTCCATGGTCCGACCAATGGCTTCGAGCTGATCTCAAATGTCTTTAATCCTGTTAAGATGTTCCTGTAAAGACATATGTTCGTCCATCATGATGGAGAACAACTAATTCTTGAGAAAGAAAGCTCTGCTCTTGTCGGATGTCTCGTGCAATTCCTTCAGATGTTGCCAAATTTTAGCAGCGGTTTTGCTGCAAGGAATCTGCGGTAACTGATCATCAGTCACAGAGAGTTTGAGAAGCATAACAGCCTCTCGATTTTGATCATCAAATTTATCTTGATCGGTACCAGCTGTACCAGGACGGAGCTCTTTGTTCAAAACGAGTTGGTCAAGATGCCTATATTGAAAAATGGTCAACATTCTCTATTTCCAGATGTTATAATTGGTGTCATTAAAGCGCTCACTGCCTTCCAACATCATGTTGGTTAGCGAAGCCATCTACACGTTTCTCAAGACACGGAAAACAACAAAGGAGTCTGGCACGGATTTCAATGCAGATGCCGGCTGATCTGGACAAAAAATTGGACAGGTGCTGGAAACAAATTTCAAATCTGCTGACTCGAAAATCGAGGTACGGAAAACAATGCAGCTAGAAAACTCTGACGACTTGGTCGAAAGACGAGCCACCGGAATTAGACTTTCGGTTTCGTTTGAATTCGAAATATACCGAAATAACCCACAGATCAAAAACCTCGCTTAACACGTACAGCGCTGCTTTAACATCGAGACCAGAAAATGTTGAACCGACCGCTGAAGAGGGCTGACCATTACGTAGAAGAAAAAAAAAATTGCTGACTGTCACGGAACTAGTGGAGTGTCAGACTAGTGGAGCATAAACAATTCCGAGACTTCAGGTTGCGCCACCATACAGTTCACAGAAATGCAGTATTGAATCACCATCAGAGCCATTCTCAGATTATCTTTGCCCGCTTTCATCATCGAGCTCGTACAATGGCGGCTCGTTATGGAGGATTTGCAAGCTCTGCGAAGTCTGCATTTTATTCTATGTCAAACCCATTTAGAGCATCATCGTTGACCATGAGACCCCCTGTATCTTCTCGCAGAGCTACCTTCGAATATAACAATGCAAGGCCTCAAAGGCTTATCAACTGGTAGATAAAACTGTTACGACCCGCTAGATTTGGTGCAATGAAAAATAAAAAATCGAGAGCAGTTTCACGGAAAAAAAATCAAGGCACAGTATACGAATTCCTTGTTCTTCGACGGCTTTGACCAACGTTTGCTGCTCGGATAAACCAGCATGTAAATGAATATGCACAGAGACGTCGTCGATTGTGGGTTCTGATGATCTGACACAGTCTGTTCTCCACTACAGGTACGCTAGGAATGACATGGCAATTTCCAAAGACGTTGAGTGGCCAGGGCAAGGCAGATGTAGCGTATATATGTGTCCCTCTCTTATCTCTGCGTCTGGCACCCTCGCATTTTCTGGAGCTGATACAGAGAAGTGAATACAATGGCGATTCAACAAGACGTCGTGAGGAATGCGAAGAGTAGAACGAAACGCAAGTATGATCTCTTGCCCAGAGAACCCAAGGACAAAACGGCGGCTATCGCACAGTCCTCCCATGACTCCAAATTTTGGAGGATAACGGTGAGCAATACCTCCACCCCTCCTAGTGGGACCTGAGTCAATACTCTTTCATGGAACCTCATTGAGCTTTAATTGTGCTGAACTTTTTGTCATCACGTGACCATTTTGGTAACCTGCTATATAAACACTTATCCATATATTATAACATATGCATCAATATTTATAAAATAAACTGTTTATGTATAGTTCATATATATTGTTATCTACAGTATAACATGGTCATGTCCTGCTCATGTTATTGGCTTTCATATTGAAATTGTAATCATTATTTCATTTCTATCTCATTAATCATATCAATATGCATAAATGAAGCAAAATTTATAATATCTTAATTCATAGCATAATTGGATTTAGATTTTATGAAAAAGTTAATCAAATATTGAACGTCATCTTAGTATTCATAACTTAGTAAGGTAAATTTAAATAACGTATTTCATCTTGGTATCCACATACCAGTAGAATTAAGCAGGTAACATTTATCATATTTTAGTAACATAAAAATTTCTTCCAAAAATGGTTTTGAGTATCTGATTTAAAGTAAAGTAAATATATACAAAATATGGCTTAAATTTCTTCAAAATCAACACAAGTTGGGGTATTTTTGACATATGATTTTCGTATCTTCCCAAGTAGCCGATCCAAAACTATACTTGTCCCACTGGACCTTAACTTGGTCTACCAGATGATTCCCGAGCTGTCGAACCCTATGTTTCAGTATACGTAATGGTTCGACCGATATGATTCCTTCGTCCGATACCTACAGTTCCTTCCATTAAAGGTTATAAGATTTCTCAGCTATGTAATGTCTTAATACAGATACATAAAATACATTATGAACTTTATGCAAGTGAGGTGGCAGTGCAAGACGATAGGAGACAGGTCCAACTCTTTCCATGACTTTAAATGGTCTGATAAATCGAGGTGACAACTTTGTCCCTTTTCCGAATCGGATAGTGCTTTTATTTGGTTTGGTGCGTATGAAAATCTGATCCCCTACTTCATACTTTCTATCAGTTCTGTGGGCATCAGTGTAACTCTTTTGTCTATCCTGTACTTCTTTTAACCGCTGTCTAATTTGTTTTACCTGTTCCTCCATTTCTTAGATTAATTCTAGTCCTACTATCACCCAATCTTCTAACCTGTCCCAACTTAACGGTGTTCTGCAAGGTCTGCCGTATAATGCTTCAAATGGAGGCATTCCGATTGAACTGTGGTAATTGTTATTGTATGCAAATTCAACTAAAGATAAGTACTTTTCCCAGTGTGATTGTTGATCCATAATGTACATCCTCAACATATCTTCTAGTACTTGATTTACCCTTTCTGTTTGCCCATCAGTCTCAGGATGATAAGTTGTACTCAAATTTAGTTGAGTTCCTAACGCTGACTGCATGCAAGTCCAAAATCTTGAAGTGAATCATGAGTCTCTATTTGATATGATCTTCTTAGGTACTTAATGAAATCTGATAATTTCATTTATGAATACTCGAGCTACGTCAGCAACTTCGTAAGTGTCTCTTATGGGAATGAAATGGGCGTTTTTCGTTAATTTACCCACTATTACCAAAATAGCATTGTGTTTTTTAGAAGAGATATCCCAGTGATAAAATCCATAGAAATGATCTTCCATTTGGTCATAGGAATGTCATGAGGTTGTAAGAGACTTGCTGGATGACAATGATCAGCTTTTACTTGTTGACATTCCAAACATTTTGCAACGAATTGAACAATATCAAAATTCATGCCCATCCAGAAGAAGAGTTTCTTGGTATCAGTATACATTTTCTTTACTCTAGGATGTGCACAATATACTGCTTTGTGGGCTTCCTTAAGGATGGTGTCTCGGAGATCCTTATTATCAGGAATATACATCCTTTCATGAAATCGCAAGATTCCATCATCTTCTAGTTCATATCCTTCAAACTTGGGTTCTTTTGGCTTTTTACTATCGAGACTAGATCTTACATTTAAATACCAGCTACCTCTTATGAGATGTTCTAGTACTCGTTGTCTTAAGTCTACTTTGATAAGTATGAGGGAAAATATTCAGGATCTTCTGCTTAAAACATCTGCCACTACATTCTCTTTTCTTTTAATGTATGATATTCCAAAGTCATATTCACTTAGGAATTCACTCCATCGTCTTTGTCTAGCATACAAGTCTCGTTGGGTAAACAAATATTGTAGACTTTGATGGTCGCTCTTAAACGTAAAGCTTCGCCCTACTAGATAGTGTCTCCATATCTTTAAAGCTAATACTACAGCGGCTAACTCTAAATCGTGAGTGGCGTAAAGTTCTTCATGAAGCATTAATTTCCTTGAGGCATACGCTATTACTCCTCTATCCTGCATTCATATTGCACCTAATCCTTGCTTGGATGCATCATTACATACAATAAAATCTTTGTCCATATTTGGGACTCTCTAGATAACCGGATTCGTCCTAGAGGCCCCTCGAATCCCGAATCCAGCGTGTCCGACGCGATTCTGCCCTGATTCGTGTCCAAATCCAATGACACGTCGAATCCGACTGCGTGTCACGATTTTGGCAGCGTGTCCTGTTTCCCACGACTCGTTAGGCGGCAAAAGTAACCTGCGCAGGTATGAAAAGGCCGCATTTGGTCATTACAACCACGCATATTTTCATTTGGCAAGCGTTTTGGCAGCTTAATGATCAAGTCTAGGCCCTAGTATTGATATGCTATTCATGGTAATGTTAAATTCTTGAAGTAAAAGTGACATTCTCCTTAATCTTCATTTTCATCCTTTTACTTAAATTTTTAACATTACCATGAAATGACTCAGGATGTTTGAGAGTGGTTCCAGCCTCATTGGATTTCATATGGAGAAAGTAGAATTTTAGATTTCAATCAAAATCCAGCAGACTTATCAGTTTTTTAGGATTTTAGCATTGGGGGGTTGCAATGTTTCCATTGAATTTTCTCATGTACTAGGGTATGGAACTCGTATTTAATCAAGAGCACCAATCCCTCTATGTACCTTGATGTTAGTGACATTGGTTGTCGAACTCCTATATCATGACCCTCCTAAAAATGTACGCATCACTCAAACAAAATCTTGACTTGACATGTTACGCTTGTTCTATCTTATGTTAACGCTTAAAGGGTGATATTAATGACAAAGATCCCTATACAGATACAGAGGTAATGACAAAGATACCTCTGGATATTAATGCTTAGAGGGTGATATTAATGACAAAGATCCTGATTTTCCAACAAGACTAAAAAATTAGACATTTCTCGTGGTGGCAAGAGGGCCAAGCATAAGAAATAGATAATAGATTGACATGTATTTGAATTTTGTATGTACTATGCATGCTAATAGCTATAGATGAAGATCTATATTTGAAATCAATAAATTTGTATCATTAATTAAAATTTGTGTAAGAAATATCTAATTTTTAATATATATATAATATATATATATAAAATAATATATAACAAATCCTACGTGTCCTGTTCCGGGGGGTCAACGTGTCCGAATCCAACACCACCAATCCCCGTATCAGGTGACTTAGGGGACTCTTAAGATTGGTGCACTGGTCAGCAGTCTTTGGAATACAAAGAATGCTTTATTACATTCCTCATTCCATTCATACTTAACACCTTTACGTTGAAGAGTTGTAATTGGCTTTGCGATTTTGGAAAATCCTTCCACAAATCTTCAGTAGTAACTGGCTAAACCCATAAAGCTTCACACTTCATGTGCATTTTTTGGTATTGATCATTCCATGATTGTCTTCACCTTCTCAGGATCTACTGAGATTCCTTCACCTGATATGATATCACCTAAGTAATGAATTTTTTTTTGAAAGAAAGAACACTTGGATAACTTTCCATATAACTGGTGTTTTCTGAGGCAAAATAATACTATCCGTAAATGGTCTTCATGCTCTTTCTCGTTCTTGGAATAGATAAGAATATCATCTAAGAAAACTTGTACAAATTGATCAAGATATTTGCGAAAAACATTGTTCATAAGGTTCATGAATAATGTTGGTGCATTAGTCAACCCAAATGGTACCACTATGAATTCATAATGTCCAAAGCATGTTCGGAATGTTGTCTTAGAAATATCGCTTTCCGAAACGCTTAATTGATGATAGCCTGATCGTAGATCAATTTTTGAAAAGATAGCAACTCTTTTCATTTGGTCAAAGAGGTCATCAATTCGAAGCATTGGATACCGATTCTTCACTGTAGCTCGATTCAAGTCTCGGTAATCTATGCATAATCTTAAGGAACCATATTTTTTCTTGACAAAAATTATGGGAGCACCCCAGGGTGATACACTGGGTCGAATGTGTCCTATATCCAATAGTTGCTTCAATTGAATTTGTAATTCTTGGAGTTCTGGAGTTGTCATTCTATAAGGTGTTTTAGAGATTGGTTGAGTACTAGGTTTCAATTCTATTGTGAGATCTAGCTCTCTTTCGGAGGGTAATCCTGGTAGTTCCTTTGGAAATACATCCGGAAATTCGGCTAACACCGGATATTGTTCTAAGGATGATCGTTTTTCTTTACTTACTTTTTGAATGACATATGCCCGACAACCTTTCCTTAAGCAACGCTTCATTTTCATTGCTGATATGTAGCGTAAAGATATTTTTCTCTTAATACCTTGAATTTGGATTGCCTCTCCTTCATCATTTATACCGAGAATTCTTTTCCCATAACAGTGTACCCAACCTTGATGAGCTTCTAACCAATCCATACCTATGAAAAGATCATAAGTTCCTAGGGTTGTGACATAAACTTTCAATTTAGTCGAACTGACCCCTAGATCAATTTTGCATTGATCCATACTTAAGTCTATGGATTGGAGTTCTCCTGAGACCATTTCTACCTGTCTGAAATCATTTTGTTTACAAGCTGCCAACCCACATTTATTTAATGCATATGACGAAATGAAACTATCTGTGGCACCAGTATCAAATAAGATTTTGAATTTTATACCATTAATAATACCTGAAGATTCCACTACAGTGGATTGATGTGCTGCTTGATTGTCATTGACTAATGCATGGATTCTATGATTGCCTTGGGTACTTGGTATTGGTTCCTTTCCAGTCCTATGCAATATACTTGATGAAACTTCTAGACAATCACGTTGAAAATGCGGTCTTCCACATCCCCAACAATTAACTTGGGTCGGTCCTCTTGAATCATAATGTGAATTTCTAGATAAAGAGCTTCGTCCTCTCATGCTGCTTCCTCTCAAATTTCTTCCTCTATTAGCAGTTCCACGAGATTTCCATGGACTTGTGTTTGATGATTCAGCGGCTATAGTATTAACTACCATGGGAGCTCTTGCTCCTACACTTCTTGGGGTAAATCTATTACCATATGATGGTCTTGAGATACTTCCCCTGAAGAAATTTCAGGGCATTTTTCCTGAAAACCCTGATTGTAGAGGTTCTGCTGGCCCGACATCCTTTTTTATTCCTAGATGTTTTTCTGCATAGCGGCCACATTCTACCGCCTCAGCTACCGATGATGGTTTCCACATCCTAACCAAGGCCCTGATGCGAGGGTTTAACCCAAATATGAAGCGTTCAGCTTGACGTTCATCAAAATCTAAGTAGCGAATGTATTTCACAAGCTCCATAAACCTTATTTCATATTCTTCCACTGTTTTATTACTTTGAAATGTATGAAAGACCCCGGCTTGTTGTTCTTGAAAATAAGGCGATAAATACTTAGCGCGGAACCTTTCCTCGAACAATTCCCAAGGGACATTATCCGTTGTGAGGTGTAGTTGTTTTTCCAGATTTCCCCACCAAATCAAGGCACTTTCCTTTAATTGAAATACGACAATTTTTGTTTTTGAAGAAGAAGAATACTCTCTTAATTTAAAACATCTGTTCATTCCTTTTAACCATGCCTCAGAACATTCTCCAGCTCGTCCTCCAGAAAATTCTGGGAGTTTAATTTTCTGCAACTCCCTAGAAATATCTTCCTTTGATCTTTTATACTTAGAATTTTTTGGTTTTGTTGAATTGGTTTCTATGGTTTGAGGTTGCTCTTCTTTGGTCTTAGCCATTGTCGACCCTTTTAATGTTTCCAATAAGGCTTCCAATGAGTGCATTATCACGATCAACTCCGGTGCCAGAGCAATTGGTGTTGATGATGGTCTCGATGGAGACGGTGATGGTGGCGGTGATGAAGATGGTGATGACAATGGTGGTGGCATTAATGACGGGTTGCTGCCCAATTACGTCGTCGTTGCTGATATGTCCTTACATCGTAATGTTTCCTGTCTACATAATAAATTTGTAAGAATTTTGAAGTATACTTTCACATTTAAAGCATAATTTGCAATTTTAAGTTTACAAACAGGTATAGTTATTTTTGCTATTTTTACCTGCTAGGCAGGTCTTACTAGTACCGAGGTCAAGGAGGGTGGTCTCGCAACCTCCTTGTCCTAATGCAGGGTATTCTATCCTAATGCCTAATAATTCTTAGTAAGATGCATGGGTCTTTATAGACCATAATATTTATTTCGCAATTTACCTAATTATGCTATAAAATATTTACAAAATAAATGAGTTGAACAGGAATAATTTTCCTTTTTCCTCATAGCTGGGACATAATGCTCAAAACTAATATCTTAAATCATATATATATATATATATATATATATATAGACTTTATTTTTAATAAAATCTTTATATTATATAAGGTCTCAATATAATATATACAAATGTGCCCCTTGTAGGCTCCTTCCTTGACTTGATATGTTAAATTGAGCAGGTTTGATTGTAAGGAGGATTTCTATAATATATTTAGTAAGGTCTATTAAAATATAAAGCCTCAATAATTATTATAAAATCATATATTACATTAACTATCATTTATTGATTTTATAAAGTTATGGTACGAAACCTAAAATGTTGGTTCTCCTCTAGGCATCTATCTTATTATTTCACTATGAACATATTCTTGAGACCTTTCCAAACAATGTGGGGAAAAACTAATTCCAATATTATAAACTCGCAAATTACTTCAGTTGTAATGGGTTCGACCCTAACCCCGAAATACTAATCTTTCATATGAGGACATGAAATGGTTTTAATATTCTTATACATTATGTATTTATAATATATTTTCACGGTTGCGTTTGATGTAATAAGAGAATTTCTAATTAAATTCGTGGAGTATATGATTTATCACCTACGCTAATTATGTCATAGGATTTCACAAGAACCATCGACTAGGTGTTTTAACTTTAGCATAGGTTATAATTTTTTTTTTAAAGCCTTTAGACACGGATTTGCTTCATTCTGGATTATGATTCCATTCTTGCTACGATTATAAAATTAATATTACCGTAGTGATGAATGATAGACCTATCATTTGTATATATATATAACAGTATATATAATGCGTAAATAAACAGTGGTCCCTACCGAATGCTATAATGCATCGATCATATAACTAGAACTGTGGCTATGTTAATCTATACACTTAATCATTTATTATTTGCGGAAAACTTATATAACGATAAGTTAATGGTTGATACGTTCTCTACCTCTGCCGAGAAGCTATCATTATATTTATATAACCCTTTATATATGTTAAAAATTAAAGGTATCTCCTATGCCTTGGGCACAATGGTAAAACATTTCATAGGCCACGGGCAGGTCCCGCGGTCAAACCTGTGGACCTCCCGGCCTTTGAATACAACTATATTACAAAGATTTGGCAAATGTTTGTTATGTATAAACCCCTCAACTTCAAAATGTAAAAACCTGATGATTCTTACATTAACCTTTATATATGTTAAGGAAAAGCAATATTTAATAAATATATATAATTGTTTCGTCTAAGCGGTGGCGTTGAGGTGAAGTTCTGAGCTATATTGCGGTAGGTCCGCAATTCGAACTTCACGTGTACCAAGTAGGATTTCCAATCATTGGTATTTGGTTGGCGAGGTCACAGTTTCAAACTCCGCAGGCCCCCAAACTTGGTTATTTTCCCTACAGACTTATAAAATAAAATAAAATAAAATTACAAAAAAAAAAATGAAATGAATAATTTCCACATCCATGGTGTGACGGTAGTCATTTGGTTATGCGGTGGTGTAAGTTTTGAATTCCGTTCCGTGGTTTCCAGAACTTTTGATTTAACAGAATCTATTATCATAGCTATATTTCTGAATTATAAATTTAAACTTAAAATTTAAAATTAAGCAAATAATAATATATCGATACATTTAGGTGTGCATATATTAATTTACGTTGTGGTGGAGCATCCGTCTTATAACCAAGAGGTTATATGTTCAAATTCCGCTGGTGATTGACATACATCAAACAATATCATATGACACCAAGTGCCATTCACAAAATGGGTTCTCACTCATCAAATTTTTGAGAAAGGGAGAGTAAGGACCGTGGCATTCTTAGCGGATGAAGGTCTGTAGCTTTGTGGCTGATATATATTGTGTAGCTACAGACCATTCTCTCTGCTCAGTCCATTTTTCTATTGGCAGAGGACAAGGTATTGAATCACGCTGCTTATACATTTGCATCTTGATACATCAAGTTCGAATTTGATAGCGGAACAGCTACGGATGAGTAAAGAGGCATGGGAAAGACAGAATATTGAACACAGCTAATGCAAATTTCAGATGAGTAAAGAGGCATGGGAAAGACAGAATAATGAAGACAGCTAATGCAAATTTCCTTGAATAGAAAGTATGAATTTATAAAAATTTCACAGCATTTATTTATATATGTATATATATTTTATTGACTATCTGCAATTTCGACTTGTACTTATTGCCATTGACACCAAGTATGGCAGCCGTGGGCATAAACCAATTTAGCAAGGGTTTAAACAAATTTACCCAAAAGAAAGGAATTAAGACAAGTGCGTAAGGGTTTACTACTTCAACTAGCGCTCAATTGTACAAACGTACACACTCTGGTCACTTCCCATAATGACCGTAAAGCAGGTGGAAATATTTCATTGCAGATGTAAATCACCATGCCAAAGTTGGCTTGTTCTCTGAGGAAATCATCTTTAAAATCCTCATCAATGTATTATATATACTTTTTTTTAAAAAGAACAGTTGCATACAGAAGACTGGATATAATACTATGGCTTATTCGATATAATATTGTGGCTTATTCATTAGTGACTCTCTTATTTTCTGAGCTTGGATGTACCTTTGTTTTAGCCAGTGTAAGACCTTTCTATTTGTTTGTTCATCACTCAAGAGTTCAGTGATTTTTTAATTCAACTGTAACCTTATCTTAACATATTTAAATCTGTAAATCTTAACAGACTTAACAGGTTCGAGAGTTTGAACTAAGCTCTGATACCAAAATGTAAGAACCTGAACCTCAAGCTAATTTCAAAATAGCAGAACATGAAATTTGAAATACAGAATTTTAAAGAAATTTAGTCTAATGAATACCAACCTTTCTGCTTTGCTGAAAATCTGTCTACTCTGCTACAATTCTTGTCTGGTTGTCTGCTTTGCTGAAAATCTGTCTGCTCTACTACAATTATTGTCTGGCTATGTTACCAAAACGGCCTAAAACCACCCTACCGAACTGAGTACAACCTGGGTACACAGTTTCATAATGCTTTCCAGTTGAAGCAATCTAATCCCCCGTGCCCAAAAACTCCAGTACAATCAAAACTCAAAACTTCTCAAATCCCCTCAAGAATGATCCTCCTTGCCCTGGTGTTATTATTGTTATCCTAGATCAACTGTTGGTCATCTTGAGGTGGACTTATTGCCTGCTTCACATACTTGAGCACTCCATTATCTTCCAAAACCACTGAGACCTGCTCCTTCCATGAGCAAAATTTTGGGGCTCCCTCTAAACTATGATCTAACCTTAGTCCTTGGAATGCGAAATTGTTATCCAAAGAACTGCTCTGCTCTTCAAACTCCACTGCAAGCCTTATGCTTGATCTGCGTTGTCCACTAATTGTTCAATCTAGTGCTCGCCTTTAAACTAATCTCTACTTTGATACCATGTTAAATTTCCATGAAACTCTACAACTACTGAGATGAATAACTAAAAACTGAAAACTAGTTTACTTTCACCAAGATACAAAGTCTCTTAACAATTCATAAGCAGCAGAATAAAAACACAATATAAAACACATCACACAAGTTGACACTTGTTTTTCTCAAGAAACCCAACAGGGAAAACTTGCTTGTTTGACGTGGTATTTTATTGATTGTCTTGGAGAAATTGAATCTATCACAAAGCAATATGTCTCTCTTGAGAAAGCATTTTGCTTCTCTCACAAATCTCAGCTAATATGGTTGATCTCAGTTGGCCTTGATAACTGCTTTGATCTCTAGCTCGCAAGCAATCCTCTGTTGCCTCCTTGACTTGTTCGACAAATGTTGCTCTCTTTCTTCAATCATGCTCCTCCTTCATTGCGCACTTGGCAGCCCTAAATCCTTACACACTTCTCCTATTTCCTTGCACACTTTAGGTCCTATTTTCTAGCGCACTTGTGCCCTATTTCTTAGCAAACTTTCTACCTCCTATTCTTTAGGACCCAGCTCCTATTCACTACGCACAATCACCTCCTAATTCCTTGCGCACATGTTCCTCCTATTTTGTAGGAAACAATTGTTGTGCTCTCCACAATCAAGTCTCCTCTCACAAACTCATGAGTTGTCTTGTCACAAAAACCTTGTGCACAAAACTTATGAATACTTTGTGCCTTCGTCCCCCTCTTTATAAGCCCAATTCAAACATGCAAGGAGGCCCAATTCAAATTTAGAACTCCAGTTTTGATTAACGAGTTAACTAAGAGTGATACTCTTTCTCTCTCCAATCAACATTGGAGATCTTTATTCGTCCTTCCTTCAATCAATATTGAAGACTAACTCGCTCTAATTGAACTTGTAACCGCCACCTCGTTCTATAGTCAAATTGATGAAGACTCCACTTAACTGAAGCTCCAACTCTGCGCATGTTAACTTGATAATTATTCCAGTGAACTGGAAATACCTCATCCTAACTAAAGTCTAACTCATGAGCTCACACTCATAGTGAGAGAAGGACAATTTGAGGTCTTCACTGGCTAAGGCACAAACCAGAAGACCTTAGTCGCTACATTTTCAACACACCACAGACCCTTCCCCAGACCAAGCGCAAAGGTTGGTTCTCACAGGCATCTCAACTTCTTCAAACAATTACTATTTCCCTAGAGCACCTCCCTTCATTTGAATTCTCCCTTGATGCATCATACCATCTCTTGTCAACTAGACGAGTGCTAAGCCAAGCTATTAGAGAAGATAACTATAAATTGTGCATTTAGGTCACTTGGATCTCACCCTTAACAAGCCTAGGCTCAAAGACATCTTTCTACCTAAATCATTTTTGGAATTGCGTGATGGCATGATCATCCACCCCCTTTATACATGCAAACAATGGATACACGCGATCAAGATCTCTTTGGGAGATCTCTAGGTCGACACCCATCAACTCCAAATAGACGCAAATCACCATATACCATGATTAGATAGGATCTGCTAGGTGCACGACCTTCAAGAGCCAGAGACAAAGACGCACCTCATTTTTCAATGTCTCCTATACAATGAGATCAAAGGACGCTGTCATTGCCTCTATAGGGACTCGAGAGGCTTCATCTCTACTTTTTTCAGTACCAAAATCAGAGATGCTTAGCCCTCTTCATCAAGAATATTTTCAGACACAGATCCCAAATCCTGCATGCCATGCCATGCACTGAGATGACCAAACCAATTACTTCATACTTCCTTGTTGATCTATCATATTGGAGCAACAAATGGAAGGCAAAGTTCTAGAGCACACCAAACAACATGACGATGAGACCCCAAGTTTGTCCTCAACCTCCCCCTCTAGGAGACCTCCAATATTACTAAGACCGATTCGTAGGTGCTAAAACATACATCAGGCCAAACGTTCTTAGAGCATTAAAGAGATCAACTCCAAATAGATCCAAAGTGGAGCATGCCCTACCTATCAAACCACCTCCCATATTCAAAGGAGTAACTATAAATCCATTCGAGTTTCCTTCTTTCAACCTCAAATGTTAGGAGTATGCAACCAAACTCCCCAATGGTTTCAGAAGACTCTGACAATGAGCCATTTCTCAATTAACCACCCTTGCCCTCAACAATCAGACTCATGAGACCTTGACATCATCAACCCCATGTAGGTACATTTCTTTCTTTGAATTATCTTTGGCATCTTCTAAGATTTGAGTTGGGACTCCCACATTGTATTCAGATTGGTTGTACTCTTTAGTCCCATTGATCTCCTTGTGGGGTCATTTGTCGGACATCAATAAAATTATCTTATATATCTTATCTTATCCAGAGTTTTCCATCCTAGAATGACCTCCATGTACACTAGGGTTATGTTGCTTCATTTCCTCCTATGATATTTTCATTTTAGGGTCATTTGTCGAACATTAGTAAAATTATATTATCTTATCTTATCTAAGGTTTTCCATCCTAGCATGACCTCCTATGATATTTTCAATGTTGGACACAGATTGTCATTGATGTCAATATGGCAATATTCAAGGAGTAGACAGAGCCACCAGAGGAGCAGATGGAGACGAGAGAAGCAGACAGAGCCAAAGAAGAGGAGCACACAGAGCCATCGGAGCCATAGAGGAAGCAAACAGAGTCATCAGGAGCTATCGGAGGCGCTGTGGATGCGTATAACAGCAAACAAACATGAGCCGTCAGATTTCCAGCGAACAGACCCAATGGCTACCAGGCGATAAAGGTGCATGGGAGATAGCGAGCAGGGACAGCGGTAAACATATTGATTGCACCGCCTTTGGAGGGTGCGTGGTAATCGTATGCGGGCGAACAGTCACAATCACCGAGCGACGTGTGGCAAATGGGACAGGGCAGAAACCGCTTTGATCACCCGTTAATGCGCGAGCAGCTTGTGGGCGCGAGAGGTGCGAATGCCGTTGGATCGCTTGGTGGATGATCGGACGACAGGGCTGTCAACCACAAAACGCCGATTGCGATATGTGTGCGGACCCGCTGCGGAATTATGTTATGGTTGAATGCTATATCGCATCCGCCCATCGCAACAATACACAAAGGCATGACACTCTCCCGAGCGCCGAGTGCGATGTAAGTCACGGACCCGATGGTCCGATTGCAATATGATTCAATACAATATCGCATCCACAAGTGGATCGGCCATCGGCGATATCATGGGGTTGATGTATAAAGGACCCCTGGAAGCCTCGAATCGCCGATCTCGATTTAAGCAGATCTGATACAGGTTTAAATGTGGGTGAATTAAAATTGAAGTCCGGCTCTTTAACAAGTTTCGACTGTTTCACTCATAAATCCTGTGTAATTGTATATTTTCCGTGCGCGGGCTTTTGAGGCAGAGATGCATACAAGAACGGTCCCGATAGTTCAGGAGCCCTGAACTATAGTTCAAAAGGCTAAACGTCAGTTAAATGAGATGATTTAAGCCGATTGCGAATGCGACAAGACGCGGCAGGTCCGTTAAATTGGGAAAATTGCACAGTGAACTTGCGATTGGAGCATAACGTCTCAGTGAACTTGCGATTGGAGCATAACGTCATGATTGCGATTGGAGCATAACGTCTCAGTCAACTTGCACAACGCAGAGGAAGGCGCAGCGACTGAGGAGGAAGCCTAAGAGGCGGTGTAAGCGGAAACGAATGGACAGAGATATGGACATAAATAAAACAGTAAAAACAGAGAACTTGAGTTGTTGTTGGTGTGGTGAAGAACCAGAGTGTGAGGTAGTAGAAGCAGCAGAGGCTGTAGAGGCAGTACAAGCAGCAAAGGCAGGAGAGCTGGAGTGAGACAACCTCAGTTAAATAGAGTGCAACAGCATACCTGTTTATGGCAAGGTTGGGTTGGAGCCCAAGAGGTTGGAGCCTCAGAAGTGAACTGGACTGAAGTCATTGGGGGTAGGTGCTCCTAAGTGCAGAACCACTGCAAAACAAAGTTGGTGCTCTGGAGGTTGGAGCCTCACTGAAGTCCAAGTTGGAGCTTGGCAACTATTCACAATCAGATTTATACTTATATTGTATTTATTTCATTGCACTGTCTTGAGTTTTAATAAAAGCATTAATTTCAACTGTTGATTTCTGTGTTCTGTGTATACATATACATATCTATATATGTTGTTGGCAATCACTAGAACAATTAAAAAATAAATAACAAGAAATATTGATTCACCCCCCTCTCAATATTTCCAACAATTGGTATCCAAGCAGGCTTCTTCATACTAGCCTAACAGCTTGAAGAAGGATCCACAGCCATGATGAGAAATCACGAAGCATCAAGAAGACCTCCTTTGTTCGATGGCACTAACTTTGGTTTCTGGAAGAAAATAATGACCTACTACTTAATGTCCCTTGGACCTAAAGTCTGGGATTTTGTTCAGAATGAATACAAAACGACTACCACTCTTCCAACAGACCAAGACGAGAGGAAAGCCTACATCGCAAATGCAAAGGCCATGAACTACATCACTAGTGGAATCATTGATTTTGTGTTTACAAAAATCATGCACTGTATATTTGCCAAAAAAATGTGGGAGAAGCTAGTTAGCTTGTACGATGGAGACTCAAAAGTAAAAAAGGCAAAGCTTCAAACTCACCGAAGACAATTTGAAAGTTTGAGGATCGAAGATGAAGAAGACATTGCAGCATACCTCCTCCGAGTAGCTGAAGTGGTAAATTCCCTGAAAGGATTGGACGAAAAAGTTGAAGAAAGTACCATTGTTCAAAAGGTATTAAGGTCCCTTCCAAACAGATTTGACTCCAAAATAAGCGCTATAGAAGAAGCAAAGGATCTAGATACCCTCAAAATGGATGAACTCCATGGAATTCTCATTGCCTATGAAATTAGAAAAGGTGGCCCAAGCTCCAAAGATGCAGCGTTCAAGGCCACAAAGTCAAAGAAGGGGAAAGAAAGGAATGACTATAGTGATGTGTCAGATGTGGAATCCGAATTGGCTCAATTTGTACGAAAGCTGAAGAGAGGATCTAAGCTTAAAGGCAAGTATCCTCTTATCTGTTTTGAATGTGGTAAAATAGGTCATTATGCAACAAAATGTCCTCATAAACATGACGGTGATGATGAAGGAAATTCTAAAAGAATGGCACACAAAAAGAAAGGGTTCAATAAGAAAAAAAACTTCTTCTCCAAGCAAGATGAGTCTGATGAGGATGAGTTTATGGTCATCAAAAAGAAATCAGATGAGGAAAGTGATCATGATGAAAGCCAAGAAGCATTATTCATGGCACTCGCAGATGATGATGACTCAGGGCTGGAAGGAAATGTAGATGAACTGTTAATAAGCGCAATTGAAGAAAGCGAGAAACTACGGAACAAGATCATTTCTCTCAAAGTGGAAAACGAGGAAATAAGAAGGAGAGAAGATCTCTTGGAAGCAAAACTTAAAGAAAAAGAAGAGACTTGTGAAGGACGTGAGGCCGAAATAGTGTCTCTGAGAAAGGAGTTGGAGCAAATTAAAAAGGGCTGTAAAAGCTCTCAAATACTCGAGACTATTCTGAAAAATCAAAAACCTCAACATGACAAGTCTGGAATAGGTTTCAAAGGAGAATCCTCAAGCACTAAGAATAGCGCGAAAAGCTATGCCGATGCACTTTCCTGCTATCCAAAAGATGAAAAAGTATGTTATCAAAAGGGCATCCCTGATCCCAAGAATAAAGAGAGAATTACTCCAAAGAAGAATGTGGAGTCGAATCATGGACACTACAGCAAATACAAACCTGTACTCCACCAAGGGCCCATCGCAAATCCGAAGAACGAGGGAGGAGTAATTCCCAAGATGGAAATCGACTCAAATCGTGGTTGCTTCAACAAGTACAAAACCATCTTTCTTGGACACTGCTTTCACTGTAAAAACTTCGGTCATCAAGCTAGACATTGTATGGCTCGCAGAAGTGAAAAGACAAATCTAAAGGACCGAATAATCAACTCATATGCCCCCAAAAGGCAGGGACAAATCAAAACGTTCAATTCATTTGATCCCTTGACCAAATTTGATCTGATTTGCTCTTTCTGCTACAATAATGGACACTATGAACAAGACTGCCCACTCAAAGGAAGAAAGATGAGTAGCAAGAACTCCAGCACGGACAAATGCACCCTGGCTCTATATGCTCAAAATAATGAAAACCAGTGATTTGTAGATAGTGGGTGCTCCAGACATATGACAGGAGACAGAAGGAAGTTTGTCTCACTGAGCAAAAAGGAAGGGAATGTGTCCTTTGGAAGCGGATCAGGGAGAATTGCAGGAAAAAGAACAGTTACTCTAATCAATAGAAAAGGAAAAGCTCAAGATGCTCTGCTAGTTGACGGACTCAAACACAACCTCTTGAGTGTCAACCAAATCTGTGATCAAGGACATAAGGTTGTTTTCAGCACCAAAGACTGTGAAATAAGGAACTCTGCCTCAAATAAAATTGTGGCAAAAGGGGTGAGAACACTAGACAACATTTACATACTGAACAAGATTCAAGAAAATAAATGCTACTTGAGTCAGATAGATGAGAGTTGGCTGTGGCACAAGCGACTTGGACATACAAGCTTCGAAAATCTAATCAATATCAGCAAGATCAAAGCTGTACGAGACATCCCAAGGCTATTCAAACCAAATCAAGGAGTATGTGGTCCTTGTCAACATGGAAAGCAGACCAGAACCAGCCACAAGACAAAGGATCACTATACATCGAAGCCCTTGGAGATCATCCATGCTGATGTGTGTGGGCCAACTAGAAATCAAGCACTCCAAGGAGAAAGGTACTTTGTGTTATTTGTTGATGATTATACTAAAATGTTGTGGATATATTTCATAAAGTATAAATCTGAAACTTTTGAGTGTTTTAAGAATCTAAAAGCCCTTGTAGAAAATGAAAAAGATTCAAAAATTAAGTGCCTCGGAACAGACAGAGGAGGAGAATTCACATCAAATGAGTTTAGTGAGTTCCGTAACATTCATGGAATTAAAAAAGAATTCTCCGCTGCCATAACACCTCAGCAAAATGGGGTAGTTGAAAGAAGAAACCGAACAGTCCAAGAAATGGCAAGAACTATGCTATTAGAAGCAGACTTACAGCCTAGATTTTGGAGAGAAGCAGTAGGGACAGCTGTCTATACACTGAATCGAACTCAATTAAGACCAAATTGTGAAAAAACTCCTTATGAGCTATGGAACGGAAGACCTGCTTCGGGAAAGTATTTCAAGATCTTTGGAAGCAAGTGCTTCATAAAAATAAATGATAGTTCACCAGGAAAGTTTGATTCTCGGGTTGATGAAGGGATATTTCTTGGATACTCTACACGGAGCAAGGCTTACAAGTGCTACAATTATCGACTGAAGAAAATAGTGGAAAGCATTGATGTAAAGGTTGATGAAGAACTTCCAGTAAAGGAAATTGAAGAACATGAAGATGACTTTCTCATTGAAGAAGAAGAACCTAAAGAAGAAGAGATAGATGAGGAAGAAGAAGAAGAAGAGAAAAGAGAACCACCTCATACCCCTTCAAAGATGAAGTATGTCAAAAGATATCATCCAGAAGAACAGATCATTGGCGATAGAGATGAAGGTGTGCAGACCTGAAGAAGGATAACAACCTCACCCAAGAGAAAAGTCATTGCTCTCCTATCTATGATTGAACCAGAAACATTTGCAGAAGCAAGTAAGGATCCTCATTGGGTAAAAGCCATGGAAGAAGAAATGTCCCAAATTGAGAAGAACAAGACATGGGAGCTGGTACCTCGTCCAAAGGACAAAAACATAATAGGAACCAAATGGGTGTTCAAAAATATGATGAATGAGGAAGGACAGGTTATCAGAAACAAGGCAAGACTTGTCTGCAAAGGCTATTCACAAATTGAAGGAATTGACTTTGAAAAGACATTTGCACCAGTGGCCCGTATGGAAGCTATCAGGATGTTCTTAGCATTTGCTTGCTCAAAAACATAAATTAATTACGGAGAATTATTGAGAGAAACAAATATAAAAATAACCAGCACAAAGAGGAAGTCTACATGGAGCAGCCAGAAGGTTTTGATCTAACAGCAGGAAAGGACCTAGTCTGTAAGTTGAAAAAGGCTTTATATGGATTGAAACAAGCTCCTAGAGCTTGGTATGCAAGATTGGATCACTACCTACAACAACAAGGCTTCAAAAAGGGAGTGGCTGGAAGTAATCTATACATAAAGACAGATCAAGGTAAGTTACTAGTTGCTCTTGTTTATGTCAATGATCTGATTTTTGCTAGTAATAATGATGAAATGAGCCATGAATTTTCTCAAAACATGTCAAAAGAGTTTGAGATGTCAATGATAGGAGAGCTGTCCCACTTCCTTGGACTTCAAATATCTCAAACCAGAGGAGGATTGTGTATATCTCAAACCAAATATCTAAAAGACATGCTCAAAAAATATGGAATGGAGGATTGTGCACCCATGAGCACACCTATGACCACAAACTGCAAACTGAGCAAAGATGATGACTCCCCTCTAGTAGATGCAACTCATTACAGGTCAATGATTGGAGCCCTTCTATTAATGCAGGCAGTAGGAATGGTGGGAAGATTTCAATCTGCTCCCAAACAATCCCATTTATTAGCTGTAAAAAGAATTCTCAGATATCTGAAGGGAACTTCTGATTTCGGTCTTTGGTACCCAAAGAACTCAACACTGACTGTAACTGCATACACCGATGCTAATTGGGCTGGAAGTATAGATGATCGGAAAAGTACTAGTGGAAATGCATTCTTCCTAGGAGACTGTTTGGTATTCTGGCTCAACAAAAAACAGTCATCCATATCATTATCCACAGTCAAAGCCGAGTATATTGCTGCAGCAAACTGTTGTACTCAGATATTATGGATGAAGGAAGCTCTAAAAGATCTCGACATATGTACAAATCAACCAATTACCGTCTATTGTGACAACACAAGCGCTATCAGTCTCAGCGAAAATCCAGTGACGCACTCAAGAACCAAACACATACCAATCAAGTATCATTTCCTCCGTGAGCAAGTAGCTGAACAAAACATCGTCCTGGAATATATCAGTACTAAGGAGCAGATAGCTTATATTTTCACAAAACCTCTTCCTCGAGAAGCATTCGAACATCTGCGTCAAAAGATGGGGGTTATTTCTTTATCATCACTCAAGTTCATTCATAAGGATGTAGCAGGACAGGGGAGCAGTTTGACAGGGGGAGTCCGTATGCATTCCTTTTCCATTGATGTCAAAGGGGGAGAGAGCAAAAGAATATTGCCATCAATAACAAAGGGGGAGATTGTTGGACACAGATTGTCATTGATGTCAATATGGCAATATTCAAGGAGTAGACAGAGCCACCAGAGGAGCAGATGGAGACGAGAGAAGCAGACAGAGCCAAAGAAGAGGAGCACACAGAGCCATCGAAGCCATAGAGGAAGCAGACAGAGTTATCAGGAGCTATCGGAGGAGCAGTGGACGCGTTTAACAACAAACAAACACGAGCCGTCAGATTTCCAGCGAACAGATCCGACGGCTACTGGGCGATAAAGGTGCACGGGAGATAGCGAGTAGGGACGGTGGTAAACGTATTGATCGCACAGCGTTCGGAGGGTGCACGGTAATCGTACGCAGGCGAGCGATCACAATCACAGGGCGAAGCGTGGCAGATGGGACAGGGCAGAAACCGCTATGATCGCGCGTTAATGCGCGGGCAGCTTGTGGGCGCGGGAGGTGCGAATGCCGTTGGATCGCTTGGTGGATGATCGGACGGCAGGGTTGTCAACCACAAAACGCCGATTGCGATATGTGTGCGGACCCACTGCGGAATTATGTTATGGTTGAATGCTATATCGCATCCACCCATCGCAACAATACACAAAGGCATCACACTCTCCCGAGCACCAATTGCGATGTAAGTCACAAACCCGACGGTCCGATTACAATATGATTCAATACAATATTGCATCCGCAAGTGGATCAGCCATCGACCATCAGCGATATCATGGGGTTGATGTATAAAGGACCCCTGGAAGCCTCGAATTGTCGATCGCGATTTAAGCGGATCCGATACAGGTTTAAATGCGGGTGAATTAAAATTGAAGTCCGGCTCTTTAACAAGTTTCGATTGTTTCACTCATAAATCCTGTGTAATTGTATATTTTCCATGCGCGAGCTTTTGAGGCAGAGATGCATACAAGAACGGTCCCAATAGTTCAGGAGGCCTGAACTATAGTTCAAAAGGTTGAACGTCAGTTAAATGAGATGATTCAAGCCGATTACGATTGCGACAGGACGCGGCAGGTCCGTTAAACTGGAAAACTTGCACAGCGAACTTGCGATTGGAGCATAATGTCTCAGTGAACTTGTGATTGGAGCATAACGTCATGATTGTGATTGGAGCATAACGTCTCAGTGAACTTGCACAACGCAGAGGAAGGCGCAACGACTGAGGAGGAAGCCTAAGAGGCAGTGTAAGCGGAAATGAATGGACAGAGGTATGGATATAAATAAAACAGTAAAAACAGAGTACTTGAGTTGTTGTTGGTGTGGTGAGGAACCAGAGTGTGATGTAGTAGAAGCAGCAGAGGTTGTAGAGGCAGTAGAAGCAGCAGAGGCAGGAGAGCTGGAGTGAGACAACCGCAGCTGAATAGAGTGCAACAACATACCTATTTATGCCAAGGTTGGGTTGGAGCCCAAGAGGTTGGAGCCTCAGAACTAAACTGGACTGAAGTCATTGGGGGTAGGTGCTCCTAAGTGCAAAAACACTGCAAAACAGAGTTGGTGCTCTGGAGGTTGGAGCCTCACTGATGTCCAAGTTGGAGCTTGGCAACTATTCACAATCAGATTTATACTTATATTGTATTTATTTCATTGCACTGTCTTGAGTTTTAATAAAAGCATTAATTTCAGCTGTTGATTTATGTGTTCTGTGTATACATATACATATCTATATATGTTGTTGGCAATCACTAGAACAATTAAAAAATAAATAATAAGAAATACTGATTCACCCCCTCTCAGTATTTCCAACATTCAATTTATAGGGGCTCTTTCTAGCCCTTGTTTTTCTATGGTTTACCGTTTTCTTGTGATTGTTGTTGGGACGCGGAATTGGCACCTTTTTATACCTATTTTCCTTACCTTTTCTTATCATTTTGACCCTTATAGCCATACTTTATCACTCTAACAATCATCATTCACTAAAGTATGTTCCCTTTATGTGTCATCCTTATTATCTAGTTTTGCTTGTAATTTGACATAGAAGCTAACTGCTCTAGACAATTTTATCAATAAATTGACAAAGGGTTGTTACAAGGTGTGTGGCTTGTTGAGGTGCTATTATAGGACCATATCTCCTAGTTTTTCCTTGCAAAGAATGGAGCAAAGACCTTGTTGACATTATTGATACACACAGTACTTATTTTAGACATGTTCTCTTATGTTTAACAATGAAGATCGATTTGGACAAATATTCAGTCAGAGCCAATTCGATCATCAAGGGAGACATATGTGGACAGCGCAGCTGACCTAGTTGAAATAGTTAGAATTTCTAATTGACAAATCATTGTAATTTTAGGCAAGCTATTACAGCTTGGTTTGAAGTTTCAACTAGGGTTATTTGTTAAAATGCAATTGTTGTATATTCTCGATTTAGATCACATGAGAATCGAGAGATTATCATGATGATATTGTCTTTTGAAAATAGTAATGCATTTTGCAATTATAAAAGCATGTACTCTCTACCCGCGAGGCATAGATGTATGCATAAGAAGGGAACAAAGGGGAGTACTAGCACTGTAATCCTATATTTAACTTTTCATTAATGCAAATCTCTACCATTCGTGGCTTCATACCTTTCTTCTGACTAGCCTGCGTGTTGTGTAATTTACTAACCCCTGCTAGGAAGGAAGTGTTGGAATCACAATTGTTGTTACACCAAAACCCGCAAGTGTTATTAAATAGACGCATCACTAAAGTTAATGGATCCACGAGATGCAGTTAAGCACATGTCACGAAACACACGAGGAGCACTGGTTTATCCAATGTCCAACAGGGAGGGCCCTCCTTCATAGCAAGGATCACTGGTTAGGAAGGTACTACAACAGCTTTTTTAATTCCTCTCAATTATGCTTCTTGTGTGATTTACTGTCACTGTTACAACCTCGTTCATGCATTAAGTATTTGCGGAATTCTAACCTTTGTCATGGTGTGACAACATAGGTCTTGGACCGATCCCTCTAGCAGTGTGATGTTTATTTAATTTCAATTATAGCTTCTTGGTTTGTTTATTGAATTGAATGAATGGTTCAGCAATTGCTTGAGCGTTGATGGTTTCCAGGAGTGTTGTTTCTCTAAATTAGAGTGATTGTGTAGCAAAGTGAGCTTTATTTTGCGATGTGTGCTTTTCTTTTCTGAAAGTGTGAGTGAGTTGGAGTGTAACCGCAAGTGTGTTTTGATTGCTGAGAATGGTATTACAACAATTGGTTTTGTGGTTTCATTAGTACTAGTTTCCATTTGTTCCTGCATATATTTTGCGTGATAGGCTTGAAACAAGAAGCCTACCTGAATTGGCAATTAATGTAAGAGTTGGATCAGTTGTTTTGAATTAAAATGGCAATTGATTCGCCCAACATTTTGGCGCCATTGCCGGGGAGGATATGGAGGTGCATATGTGTGACTAGTTTAGATGCAGTGATTGAAAGTGTGGTAGATGTGTTCCTAACTCTGAGGATTTCGGGCAGTAAGACAAGAGGTAAGAACTTGCCATCTCCTCGACATACCAAGGTGGACTCGACCTCACAAGGAGTCAGGGCACATAGTATTGCATTGCATGAATAGTGAAGAAGAAAAATATGATGCCCCCAAAGAAAATATCCGTGCAAGTACGAGAGGACAAGGAAGAGAGAAGAAAAACTAGGTATTGGGAAGAGTAACATTTATATAAGAGATCATCTCAAAAGTTGAAGCAAAATCGTCTACTTGAGGAGCAACACCTAAGAATAAAAGGTCAGGAAGAGTTGCTCAGCCGAGACCAGCATCCCCTTAGTCTTCCATGTTGGGTGCACATGTTGAGGAAGCACAATTTTATGAACCTTCAATCTTAAAAACAAGCCCAGGAGTTTCTACTCCATCTGTATCAGTAGAGGATAGATATCAAAATTTAATAAAAGGACAAGGAGATACAAATGAGTGAGACCTAGAATCAAGCTCTGAAAAGCGACCACTTGATCAATACATTCTCGATTTAGACAGTACGGTGAAACAACATGTTGAGTATTCTATTGCAGAGGATATTGTGAAGTCATTAGGACCACCTGGACAACTTGAACAGTTTGAGAAACCTAAATAATTTGAGCAACCTGAACAACTTGAACAACCTGAGCAATCCCCATCACCGAGGAGGGAGCAATCTCCTCCATTAGGAGGGTCACTTGTAACAACTGCACAAAATCCTCAAGCTTTTAGGCATAACCAAATGGCAGGTAGCTCGGTTGCTACTTTCGAGTTTCCTATTGGAAATCTCCAGGGACAGGCCCCAATGAAGAACATCCCTTTATCTGCACTTACTATTTTCCAAGGTACAACTATAGAAGATCTGGATACATTCCTTTTTTAATTTGATGTCCTTTGCAAAAGTTATGATTACACCACCGATGAACAGAAACTAAAACTATTTCTAGCCACATTTAAAGGGGTTGCATTAAGATGGTTTATGGGACTCGGTGGAGCATCCATTACTACTTGGGATGGGATGAAGGAGATATTTTTAGAAAAGTATTGGTATTATTCTCGTTCTAGAGATCAGAAGGATGAACTAATTAGAATCACCCAGACACCAGATGAGAATTTGGAAGAGTGTGTTGAGCGCCTTCAATATAATTTGCAGAGATCTCAGCATAGTACTCTAGACAAGGGAATAGTTAAGACCATTTTGATTAAAGGAATTTGGGATGATTGCCTTGATATGCAAAATTTTTAGAGAAGGGAGATATTTCAAAGGAGCCTTATGATGACATTGTTCAATGTTCTCAAAGAAGTTCCAGACAAGAAGCAGACCTACGATACATGATGCTTCTACCAGGATTCTAAGGTCAGTTAATAGTGGGGCAAGACAAGCAGAAAATGGAAAATTGTTGGAGAATTTCAAAACTGATATTTTAGTTTGTTGTCCTCTTAGCTTGATGTATTGCAAGGAAAGCAAAAATAGCTTGAAGTATAGCAAGTTTTGGCTATATTTTGCTCTCGGTGCAGGAAGAAACATCCCCTTAGGAAATGTCCCCCTAATAGTTGCAATATATGTGTGAAGGATCACTCCACAGAACAGTGCCCCTCATAACCTAGACTTAAAGCAATCTACAAGGAAGCAGGGGAGGATACTGACGCAGCATACTTCATTGGTGCTAAGAACCCCTGGCAGTCGAGGCCATTAGGTATGTTACAAGAACCCTTCTCCTCTTTCAATTCTTGGTCTGGTATGTATGGTCCACAACAAATGCAATATCATGTAGCTCCATCCCAGCGTCCTAATCCACTTGTGGTCCAATACCCTGCACCCTGGCCTTAGTGGCCTTCTCCTTCATGGCCCCAGGCATGGTGAGGGACTGCTCTTCCTAGTCAATTCCCTGTTCAGATCCCAATGCAAAAACAACAATTACAGCTTCCCTCCAATGTGCCTATGGGCAGACCTTCCTTACATCCCCAGCTACCTGTACAACCTAACCCTAATCACAATAATAAGTCAGTACAACAAATTGAAACGCCAATACTCCCTACTTATTATATCTACCTATGGAATGTATTGAAACTCAATTGTGATCAAGGAGAGCGATAAACCCCACTGTTTCTCCTGTTATCATAGAATGTGAGGAAGAAAAGTTATCAGGAGAAGAAAACTCAGTTCAAGGACCCCCTAGAGAAATAGCAGGCTGTAATGGTCAATGTTGTCATTGGTGTTGAAACGGCTGACAATAATTACGAAGTTGTAACAGTTGGTGGCATTTCTAACACCACTATAACAGTCGGTAATACCTCTAATGTCACTGCAATCTAGTCGATGCTACCTCAGCTGTGAAATCTGTAACAGCTGCCAGGGATGAGACTTCTTTGCATCCCCCTTATCCTGAAAGATTACTGAATTCAAAAATACTCCTCAAACTGAGTCTAAGTTCTTAAAGGAGTTGAAAAATTTAAATGTTCGGATTCCTTTGCTTCAAGTAATTCGAGATGTTCCTATTTATGCCAAAACAGTGAAGGAATTGTGTGTCAAAAAGCCAGGTAGGAAACCTTGGGACCTCCCTATTGTGCATGTAATTGGGAAGTTATAAAAATTAATGCAAGGGGATAATACATTTGTAAATATGAAGATCCTGGAAACCCAACAGTAGTTGTTCATATCAGAGGAACAGCTCTTCCAAACACCTTGATTTATTTAAGAGCAGCAATTAATATAATAACCAAGGAAATTGTTGAACTACTTGGGCTTACCAACTTGAGACCAACTCCCACTGTTTTAGAATTGGTAGATAGGTCTAGGATCAGACCTGAAGGAATATTGGAGGATGTTATTATTTCAGTGGACTCTTGGTAGTACATAGTAGATAACTGAATTCAAAAATACTCCTCAAACTGAGTCGGAGTTCTTAAAGGAGTTGAAAAATTTATATGTTCGGATTCCTTTGCTTCAAGTAATTCGAGATGTTCCTATTTATGCCAAAACAGTGAAGGAATTGTGTGTCAAAAAGTCAGGTAGGAAACCTTGGGACCTCCCTACTGTGCATGTAATTGGGAAGTTATAAAAATTAAAGCTAGGGGATAATACATTTGTAAATATGAAGATCCTGGAAACCCAACAGTAGTTGTTCATATTAGAGGAACAGCTCTTCCAAACACCTTGATTTATTTAGGAGCAGCAATTAATATAATAAGCAAGGAAATTGTTGAACTACTTGGGCTTACCAACTTGAGACCAACTCCCACTGTTTTAGAGTTGGTAGATAGGTCTAGGATCATACCTGAAGGAATATTGGAGGATGTTATTATTTCAGTGGACTCTTGGTAGTACCTAGTAGATTTTATGGCGTTACAGCCTAAGACACGCCTCAATGGACATCCTTTGATCCTAGGCAGGCCATGGCTGGCCACTGCAGATGCCTTTATTGGATGCAGATTTGGGTGCATGACCATCTCTAATGTGAATACTACCAAGGATCTTGTGCTTTACCCTCCAGAGAAACCAAGTTTGGAATCTGAAAACCCTTTATGGTCTGAGTTAAAACTGGAAGAATTTGATATATGTCCACTACCCACTATACGAAAATCCTTGCACTTTAAAAATGAGACTGGCGATGATACTATTAACAACTTCATTAATGACCCTTATGTTGTTACACCATCAACATCCCAATTGTTGAGTTCTATAATAGACAAATCCAGTGAGGAAGAGACTCTTGATGATCCTGTTACAGAGGAAATACCTACGGCCCCTAGCCTTAAGGGTGTCCCAGTGGAGATAGAACCTGGGAAGACCTTGAACATTAACCCTAATTTATCTCCTAAACAGAAAACAAGACAAAAAAAAATTAGTGTTGTTACTGAGGAAGAATAAAGAAGCCTTTGTGTGGGATTATAAGGATATAAAGGATATCCATCGTACTTTGTGTACACATATTAAGTATTTAAAGGAAGGATCCCGACCTATCTGGCAACCTCAACATAGAATGAACCCAGCATTGAAAAATGTTGTCAAGGAAGAACTTCAAAAGCCCTTAAATGCAAATTTTATTTATCGAATTTCTGACAGTCAAATGGGTATCCCCACTTGTTATTGTCCCTAAGAAAAATGAAAAGTGGAGAGTTTGGGTAAACTATAGGGAGTTGAACAAAACCACTCAAAATGACCATTTTCCATTACCCTAAATGATCAAGCCCTAGATACTCTGTCTAGAAAAAGGTGTTTCTCTTTCCTGGGTCAGTTTAGTGGCTATAATCAAATTCTGATTGTTCCAAAGGACCATGACAAAACTACTTTCACTTGCCCCTGGGGAACATTTGCTTATAGGGTCCTACCTTTTGGGCTTTGTAATGTACCTACAACCTTTTAGTGAGCAATGTTGTGATCTTTGTTGATTGGTCAATGACTGTTTGGAAATTTTTATGCATGAATTTACACCCTACGGGGATGAGTTTGATGGAGCCATGCACAGCCTTGAGAAAGTACTTGAGCATTGCATACAAACCCACCTTTGTCTTAGTACCGAAAAGTGTCATATTATGATGACTAAAGGCATTGTTTTAGGTCACTATCTCTCTGTTGCATGAATACAAGGCGACCCAGCAAAAGTTGAGGTAATTTTGAAAATTTCCACCCCTAAGACGCAGAACGAGGTACGTAGCGTTTTGGGACAAGCAGGTTATTATAGACGATTCATAGCAAATTTTTCCAAGATTGCATTCCCATTGTTTGCTCTATTAACAAAGGATAAGTATTTTATATGGACTGATACGACTCTTTCCCAGATGAGTACCTTTTTGCAGTATCCACTCATTCACCTTGGCATGCAGACATTGCCAATTACTTTGTTGCAGGAAAGCTTCCCCAACACCTTTCTCCTAGGGAAAGAGAACAATTGTTCAGCGAAGTGTCTGGTATTTTTGGTTGGATGGCCACCTCTTCCACATTGGTTTTGATCAACAGATTAGAAGGTGTATAAGGGAGGATGAGATCTATGATATCTTCAAGGCCTGTTATGATACGCCTTATGGAGAGCATTTTGCAGACATGAGAACAGGTCATAAGGTGCTACAGATGGGTTATTTCTAGCCTACTTTGTTCCGAGATGCAAGGAAATATGTGCAAAGGTGTGATAGTTGTCAGAGGATGGATCAGCCTACTCAATCAGATGAAATGTCGTTACATCCTCAATTGTTGATGGAACCATTTGAGAGGTGGGCTTTAGATTTTGTGGGACCAATTAATCCCCCAGCTCAGCAGAAGACTTATATTTTAGTGTGCACGGTCTATGTCACCAAAAGGGTGGAGGCTAGAGCACTTACTAGGGCAAATG
Organism: Pinus taeda; assembly: GCA_000404065.3. Classification (NCBI taxonomy): domain Eukaryota; kingdom Viridiplantae; phylum Streptophyta; class Pinopsida; order Pinales; family Pinaceae; genus Pinus; species Pinus taeda. The sequence goes on from APFE031513272.1 coordinate 89,483, forward strand.
AACGTGTTGTTACAGACTTCTTATTTGAGGAAATATTTGCTCGGTATGGAGCACCAAAAGAAATAGTTACAGATGGAGGAGCACAGTTTACTTCTCGGTTGATCTAGGACCTTGTCAAAAAGTACAGGATTCATCACCCAGACACTTCACCTTACCACCCATAAGTGAATGAGCGAGTGGAAAGTACTAATAAGGTACTTGAATCCATTCTCACAAAGACTATGGCAGGCCATCGAAAAAACCAGGTTGAGAGACTTCCAGAAGTATTATAGGCTAATAGAACTACTTGGAAGAATACTACAGGATTCTCTCCTTATGAGTTGGCATTTGGTAAGAGTCCTATATTTCCCATTGAGTTTGAAATTAAAACACTCAGAATGTTTTGGAGATGGATTTAGATTTAACTACAGCTCAGAGACATCGATTGGAGTAGTTGAATGAACTAGATGAGAAGCGCTTAGTTGTTGTACAATGAATAGATATCATCCAACAATAACGTGCCAAGTGGCATGATCAATTTATTAATAAGGTGTCTCAGTGAATTGATTGGGCCTTGTTATATGACTCCAAATTCAAATATTTCAAAGGGAAGTTGTGCACCAGGTGGTTAGGTCCTTATGAAGTAGAAACAATTTTTGACAATGGGACTGTGAAATTGACAACCATAGATGACTCTCACACATCTTTTCTTGTTAATGGACATCATCTAAGGTTGTATCATAAACCTACTTCAAATGATTCATTTGTCAACATTGTCTTAGATGCAGATGCAGACCTTGAAGTCGTTGGGGCAAGGGAAGTTGTTCCTGCGTTGCCAACCACTTAGTCTTTTTCATTATTTCTTTTCTATAAAAAATAAAATAAAAAATAAAGGAGAATAAAAGAAAAAAGAAAAATAAAAGTTGTTTAATGGTGAAATCCCCCTTGGAGCACCATTGGATGATTGTGGTGACTGAAAACCAGCTTGTTGATGGTCAACACATCCTTTTTCCTCTTCTATAACAACATCCTTATACTTCTTTTGTTTGTAAATGTTTCACTACTTGATTCTTTTGTTGTTACAACCTCATTGTTCATAAGTTTTTACACTCATCACATACTTGCACGCAACAACCTTAATCACTACAATTCTCTAAATCTTTACTGATACAGTTGTGCATACCTACAAGTCACATTCTACAGCTTCATATAGTTTTTTTGATACGTATCAGCGACATTTTTATTTGTTAACCATCACAAGTTGTATATTTACTCTTTCATTTCTATAATCATAAGTTGTAACTCCATGTTGATGTTGATTTTTGTAGCATCGGATGTGTTCTAGCCACAAAACTTTGTGGAGAGGCTAGAATATGTGTATTCTCCAAAACCCAGAAATCGTTTGGAAAAATTCCACATAGAGATGGTTTAATTAAAATAATTAATCATTTTTAATGTATTTCTAAGTCTAAACTTAGCAAATGTGATTAATTAAATCTGGTGCGAATCTTTTCGATAAAGACGAGGATCAACTCCTAGTTAATCTTAGCCTTTGATTATGTTTTAATCTTGGTCGTTGGTGCTCCAATGAGAGATTATAAGAAGAAGCTTAATGGACACTTGAAGAACATATCGAGATATTGAGGTCTAGAGATCGAATTCTCAAGAGTAGTAGCATTGAATTGCCGGAGAGAGATCAAGTAATCTTTTTGCAGTGAGGGGCAGGGATAGTACACCGGAGGAGATTTTTCCAATCTCCGTGAGTGCAAGGCAGAGAAGGCATCAAGAGCTCCAGAGAGGCAGCGCAGTGCCACGCAGAGGCAGTGCAGTGCTTCAGAGGTAGTCCGCAATTTTGCTAAGGAGCAGTCGAGATCCTGTGCCAGAAGTCGGGGTGTGAGTCTGAAGGGCCAGAGGGTCGAGTTTCCAGTCAACAGAAGGTCAGAAGGAGGAGGTGACGCAGTGCCTTGAGCTGTGACGCAGTGACTGTGTGAGCCCATGCAGAGACTACGCAAAGATAGCATAAGGCAGCTCATCTAGAGCCCGGATCAATGTTGGATCTCCAGTGACAGTGTCAAATATTTTCTCACTACCTCTTTGCCAGTTTATTCTCTATATCAGATAGCCAGTTTGGGCATCCAATGACTTGTACTTAGAAAACTATTGCATAATAATAAAACCCTCAGTTGTTGCACCGTTTTCCCAAGTTGGGTTTTTCCGGGGACATTGGTCCAAAAATAACGGTGTTTTATTGTGTGTGCATCTATTCTTCCAAAGTTTTTATTTCTTCCGCAGTATTTATTTTGTGAAGGTTGCAATGTATATGTTTCAATATTTGTCGTAGGAAACTGCAAATAATTTGTTTGATTGACTTAACAAATAGAAGAAACATTATCAGTTGTTGCAGTAGGATTCGAGGTTTCCAAATTTTCACTGTTGATATAGTTGATCTGCTAACACACAAGTTTTTCTCTCATCACATTAGTCTAATGAAGGATTTTGCCAATAGACATGTGCCACGAATGGAATATTGTACAACATTGATCACATCATCACACCCTTGTACAGTCTTTGCGTCATCACTAAAGTAAGTCGACGGTAGGTACATTTCTTGTCACTTGCAATTGTGATTTTAAGAATGATATGACCTCTTGTCATACCTACCAAGGACGATCATTACCATTAAGTAGGGGGAGAGTGGTGATCATATCTGACGTACGATACACCTTATCACCATCTTAATTTAGTAAGTACCCTATTATGCAACAGCGCAAGAAATAGAAGAAAGGATAGATCAACGACTTCAAAATCAGCCTCTTCGAGGCAGCAACCTCCTTTACATTATACAAATGAACAATTCTTGGATGATTCAAATGACACAACCTCCTTTCTATATATAGGAGTTTAAGGAGTCACAATATAATCAGAGCCGACATAACAATAATAATGTAAGGGCACCACAATAAAAATAGTGGGCTTCTATGGGGCACGACAATAACAATAAGGGGGCTACACTAATAACAATGAGGGAATAATGGGCTTCTATGGGGCACAAGAATAACAATAAGGGGGTTACACTAATAACAATGAGAGAATACACTAGTATTATAGGGACCTAACAAGCCCCTCTCCTTCAAAAATAAGCGTTGTCCTCAACGCTTAAGTAGTTCTCGATGCTTTTGTATAAAATTCTCATCCTCCCATGTGGAATCTTCCGCATGTAAGTTCTTCCACTTGATGAGATACTCTGAAATTGATAGATTTCGTAGTTGTCGAGTTCTTGTTTCCGTGACTGCTTCAGGTTCCAATATGATTTTTCCTTCCTCGTCAAGTTCTGGCAATATTGTTTGAACTGGGAGCTTGTCATGTATAACCTTCTTTAAGCATGAAGCATGAAAAACTGGGTGCACTCGGGAAGATGTAAGAAGCTCCAATTTGTATGCCATAGTACCAATCTTTTGCAACACCTTGTAAGGACAATAATACTTTGGTGATAATTTATTATCCTTCTTAGCTTTGCTTGAGGGACATTTGTTTGTATGGTTGTAGCCGTAAAAATACCCAGTCGCCTACATCAAAACTTCTTTCACTGCAATGTTGATATGCCTGTTGTTTCATTCTATTCTACGCCAAAGCAAGGTTATCCTTTAAGAGTTGGAGAACTTGTTGTTGATGCTCTATGTGATCTTCCATTGCTTGAACCTTAAAATTTTCTCTTAAAGATGATGTGATGGATGGTGGATGATATCCATAAAGTGCCTTAAATGGGGTCATTTTTGTTGCAGTATGGAAGGAAGTGTTATACCACCATTCAACCAAAGGCAACCACTTGACCCATTCTATTTGTTTATCAGATACAAAACAACGAAGATATCCTTACAAACATTTGTTTACTATCTCAGTGTGTCCATCTGATTAAGGATGATAAGATGAAATATGAGCTAATTGAGTACCCAGACAAGAAAATAATTCCATCCAAAAATTTCTAGTGAAAATAGGATCTCTGTCACTTACAATAATCTTTGGGTTTCCATGTAGCTTTTGAATTGTTTCCATAAATACAGTAGCAACTATATTGGCTTTCAATGGATGAAATAATGCACAAAAGTATGCATACTTGGTAAGTCTATCAACTACCACCATAATGACACTCTTTCCTTCAAACTTGGGTAAACCTGTCATAAAATCCATTGAAACCTCCTCCCAACGTTGACTTGGAATGGATAAAGGTTGTAACAGACCCAGGGTCTTAATTGTCTCAACCTTATTTTGTTGGAAAACCAAACATTCCGCCACAAACTTTTGAATATCAGATTTAAGGCCATCCCAAAAAAATCCTTCTTAATCCTGTGGTAAGTTTTTGAAAATCTTGGGTGCCCTCCTAAGGGAGAGGTGTGCAATTCCAAAAGAATCTTTTGTTTGAGTTGGGAATTCTTACAAAGGTATAAGCGATCTTTGTACCATAATGAATCATCTTTCCATCTAAATGTATCAGATGTACTAGAATCTTGCTGCAACTTTTGAATGAGTGCCCACGCTTCTTTGTCATTCTTCCATTCATCCCTCACTTCGGTTTTCCAATCTAGTTGGATAATAGAAATGGCACAAAGCAATGCTTCCACATCCTCGTCCTTTTTTGAGAGTGCATCTACAACAACATTTTGCTTCTCTTTTTTGTAGATGATTTCAAAGTCATAACTCAACATCTTTGTGACCCATTTTTGTTGCTCTTCTGAAGCTAATCTTTGTTCTAAAAAGTATTTAAGACTATCATGATATGTTTTTACCCTGAAGTGCCTTTCCATTAAGTAAGGTTGTCATTTCTTAAGTGCATGTAGTATCGCTAACATTTCCTTCTCATAAATAGCTTTGTGTAAATTCTTTCCTTTGATTGAACGACTTTCAAAAGCAATGGGTCTTCCTTCTTGCATTAAAACACCACCAATTCCATTCCCTGGGGCATCACATTCCACAATAAAGGTTTTTGTGAAGTCTGGCGTAGCTAAGACTGGTGCTTGGCACATTGCCTCTTTAAGATGCTCAAAAGCCTTAGTTGCTTCTGGAGTCCAAGAAAATGCATCTTTCTTCAGTAATGTTGTTAGAGGTGCTGCTATTCTCCCATAATTCTTAACAAACTTGCGATAATACCCTGTCAACCCGAGAAATCCTTGCAGATGCTTTATGGATGTGGGGATTTTCCATTCCTTAATGGTTTTAATTTTGTTAGGGTCTACCTTAACACCCTCATGAGATACAATATGACCCAGATATTCCACCTCTTATACTCCAAAGAAACATTTGGAGGTTTTTGCATATAATTGTTTCTCCTCTAATAGCTTGAGCACCTGTCAAAATGTTCAACATGATCCTTCCAAGACTTGTTGTAGATTAGTCTATCATCAAAAAATACTAACACAAATTTTCTAAGGGTGGGTTTGGAAATGGAATTCATCAAACCTTGAAATGTAGAAGGTGTATTGGTAAGGCCAAAAGGCATGACCAAAAATTCATAATGACCTTCATGAGTTCTAAATGTTGTTTTCGGAACGTCTTTAGTCTTCATTCTTATTTGATGATATCCTGAACGAAGATCCAACTTGGTGAAGTAAATTGCTCCATGTAATTCATCAAATAATTCATCAATGACAAGAATGGGAAATTTATCTTTAATAGTGAGCTTGTTGAGCTCCCTATATAATCCGGACACATGCACCATGATCCATCCTTCTTATGCACCAATACTACTGAAGCAGAGAAAGAACTTTGACTAGGTTGAATTATAGCAGCCTTTAGCATTTCTGCAACCATATGTTCAATTTCACTCTTTTGGGCATAGGGATATCTGTAAGGCCTGATGTTTGGAGAAATACTTCTTGGAATCAAATGAATAGCATGATCATGATCACGAATAGGTGGGAGGCCTTTGGAAGTCTCAAATACCTTGGAATGATTGTCCAAGATGTTTTGGAGGTCTGGAGAAATAGATGATTTCAATGTTTGAACCTCTAGTGAACATAATTGTGCAATTATGCCCCGTTGTTCTTTCTTTAGAAGCTTTGTCATGCTATTAGAGTTTATTATTTTTCCTGGTTTCCCTGTGATACCCCTTAATTCAACTTCATTTCCTTCCCAAAAAAAAATCAAGAAAAGTTCTTGAAAATTAAAAGCTATCATACCCAAAGATTGTAACCATTGGACTCCTAGTACAACATCAGCACCAACCATTGGAATGGAAAGCATTGGACTATTCAATACATACTCTCCCATGGATAGCTTGATATTATGGCACTTTCCAAAGCAATTTATGGTTCCTCCATTTGCAACCATCACTTGATACTCTAGTGCTAGATATAGGAAGCAATTTAATTCCTTTGCTATCTTACAATGAATAAATTATGGGTACTACCCGAATCAATCAACACTATTACCTTTTTCTTCTTGATATGTCCTTCTATCTTGAGAGTTTGAGGAGTGGTAATTCCTGCCAATGCATTACAAGATATGGTCGGATTCATTTCTTCTTTCTTTGGGTTGATTCCTGGTGTATATCCTCCTCTTTTGATGTTTCTTGTTCATTTTCTTCCTCCTCTTCACAATCTATGTAGAATAATTTCTTCTCAGCAAACTTATGACCTTTAGTGTATTTGCTATCACAACTGTAACAAAGCCCTTTTGCTCTTTTTTCCTCCAATCGTTGTGGTGTCAACCTTGTAGGTTGTGGAAGACTAGGACCAGTAACACTTCCATCTTTATAGTTGTGATTGGTAGACTTCCTTGTTGCCATAATTTTGCTTTCAACTTTTCTTGCCACTTGAATGCCTTCTCCAATGAATCAGGGTCCCAAAGGCAAACCTCATGCTGGATGTTATCTTTTAAAGTCCCTGTGAAGACATCAATCCTATGCTGCTCTGGAATATCGGTTACCCTAATATTCAATTTTTGGAAGTCTTCAATTTGCTCCGCCATTGAACCCTTTTGTTTGAGATTTATCAATTAGCTAAAGAAGGTGTTGCTCTTTGTATCTTCATAATGTGTTATCATTTCCTCCATAAAAATTGACCACATGACAAGTGGTTTACGAGAACAAAGTCATCTATACCATACAAAGTGAGTGGGTTCTAAATATAAAGATGCAATACGTACCTTTTGTGAGGGTTGCACATCATGTAGATCAAAATATTGCTCCATCTATAGTATCTAAGTTACCGAATCGTTGCCACCAAACTTCCTCATCTCTATCTTTGGAATGCGGTGGTTCTTAAACCCCACATGGGAGTCCCTAAAATTGTGATTGATATTTCTTTTGTCGTCATCATGATTTCATGAATTGCCTTGTCACCAATGGGACACCTTTCTTCTAACAACTTTGCCAAACCTTCTTTCAATCCTTCTATCTTGACATTCATCCTTGCTTCCATGTCTGATTTTAAACCATCATTCAAAACTACCATATCAAAGTTGCAAGACCAAATGCAACAAATTTCGCTCTGATACCAAATGTTATGCAACCAGCTCAAGAAATAGAAGAAGAGATAGATCAACGACTTCAAAATCAACCTCTTCGAGGGGGCAACCTCCTTTACATTACACAAATGAACAATTCTTGGATGATTCAAATGACACAACCTCCTTTCTATATATAGGGGTATAAGGGGGTCACAATATGATCAGAGGCGACATAACAATAATAATGTAAGGGCACCAAAATAACAATAGTGGGCTTTTATTGGGCACAACAAATAACAATAAGGGGGTTACACTAATAACAATGAGGGAATAGTGGGCTTCTATGGGGCACAACAATAACAACAAGGGGGCTACACTAATAACAATGAGGGAATACACTAGTATTATAGGGACCTAACATACCCATTGTACGAGACATCATATCCTTACCCCAATCTAGAAATTACTGATTAGACTTTGCATTTATAGTAATAAGTCGTTATTACTCCTGCCATTATTTCTTAAACTTGATGTGACTATCAGAAATTATTCCCAGTAACTGTCGAATATGGCATAAAAATTCCAAATTATCGAGAAGGTAAGTCAATTCTAGCAAACTGATACTCTTTACCTCAGCAAATGTTTTGCATTAGCCGAGTGTAACCCTGTAACAGTTTCTGAGTAGCTATGGGAGGAGCAGCAGTCTGTCATGAACCTGATTCCACCAGTGCTCTGTTACACCATCCAGAAGCCCTAGACATATTTCAAAATGCAGGTTGGTTAGCCTATTTTGAGAAGTTGCAAGGGTTTAATGAACCAATTGCTTTGGAATTTTGATAAAGTTGGCAACTGGGGCCAAATTCCACTTTGGACAGCTCATTTGATGCAGATATTGATTGCATTGAATTCCTCTTTTAGAAAGGACCAAAATCGACCTAAAGATCACTAAATTTGGACAAGGAGAAATATATTTTTGAAGTGAAGCCCACACATGTGCAAGTTGTCAAGGTCGGCCACATCATCATGTAGGCTCATGTAGGTTCATGAAGCCCAAGCGACATGTCTTTTAACCCTCAACGACTTGTATAAATAAGGATGACCTCAAATCTCATTTGGCATCATCACAACTCAACATATCTCTCTCTCTCCTCATCTAATTGGTTCGTACAACTCAAAGATTATAGGCTTCTCTCACATGTGCGAAGGAGAAGGACGACAAAAATTACAAGGCCGAAAATCTGAACCTGTCTGCAGCGTTGACTTTAACTTTTTGGGCAATGTTTGACTTCGATTTTCTAGGAGAAATATTGTTTGGGCAAGCCGAGTTTTTGTGCACATAAGCCAAGGCAAAAGGAGCACTTTGACCTATGTTAACCATAGAGTTGATGACCGAGTTTGACTGTTTGGATGATTGTTTGGGTTGAATTTGACCAATAAGAGGTGTCAAGTTCCTCTCTCCCTTGACCAAGTTGTTTTGGAGAAGTTTAACCAGACTTTGACTATTGTTGACTTTCTGATTAGGGTTGATTTGATTGCTATTAACTAAGGGCAGAATTGCAGATTTGACAGGGTTGTTTTGGACAGTGGTTTTAATCATCTATTTTCAAGCCAATTTTGACTTTATTGTAAGCTCTTTGTTGAACATTTGATAAAATAATAAGAAGAATTGATCAAAGGGTTTTCCCATCTTGGGGTTTTTCCCTGGCATTCGCCAAATACTGGTGTTCTCTTGTCTTGACTTGTCTTCTGCATTTATTGTTTATGTTCTATCTACAGTTATTGTCAATAATGGTTAATGTGATTGCTATTGAAAATTAAGTGGAAATTGTCATTGGGCTGATAAAAGAACATTGAAGTAATTGTTGCGAGCATAGAACATACCATTGTTATCTAAAATTAACATGGTGTCAAAGCCCAAGTGAAGACAAATCCCAAGCAAGAGAAAGAAAAGCAATCACTAAGAGATTTATTGGACAAAAATCATTGGACAAATCTCAATGGCCTCTACATCTTACTTCAAGACTAAGGACAAGTTCAATGACAAATCTGACTATCATGCATGGAAGATGACTTTGGAGGATCATAAAGTATTGGAATATGTGCAGGGAAAAGTGGTGGAGCCTCCTTCAAATGCACCGGTTGCTGCTACGATGAAGTATACAAAAGGTGAGGTCAAAGCAAAGAAAATTTTAATTGACTCCATTCAAAAGCATTTGGTTGCCTATATTTTTTATTTGGGAACTTCTAAGGAAATATATGAGAAGTTAGTTGGGATGTTCAAAGTGAACAATGCAAATTAGATACTCTTTCTCAAAAACAAGTTGAAGGATATCGAGATGAATAAAGGGGAGTCTATTCAATCCTACTTCATGAGAATAACACAAATCAAGAATGATCTACTATCTATTGAAGAAGTTATTGTTGACAAGGATCTCACTCTCATTGCACTTGGAAGTCTTTCAATAACATGGGATGTATTACCACCACCATTCTCAACAATGACAGGATGCCTGGTTTCGATGAGTTATTGGCTAGATGCACTCAAGAGGAAACAAGGATGATGGAGAGAGATAAGTCCTCAAATGGAAATGAGCCTACTGCCTTTTCCACTCATGCAAAAAGGAAGAATAATGTTGTTCCAAGGAGACAGGGTCAAAGATCTAAGAAGGGATACAAAAAAGGAAGAAAAGGAAGGTGTTATAATTGCAACAGGTTCTGCCACTATGCTATACAGTGTCCTCACAAGAAGAATTCTCCAAGGGATGATGACAACAACAACAATAATTTAAAAGGCAATGGCAATCAACGAACAATAGCATCACCAACAAAGGAAAGAGGAATGCTCCTGCTACTCGAAATGGAAAAGGTCGACCTCCCAAGAGGTCGAGAAATGTCAGGTATGATGAAAGTAATGTTGTAGAAAAACAAGATGAGTTTTATCTTAGATCTGCTCTATCTACTGCCTCTCCTCTAGATACTTTGGATCATTGGTTGATTGACAGTGGAGCCTGTTATCACAAAATCAACCCCTAATAGGCTGCTGACCAAGAAGACCTTGTGTAACTCTTTCAAACCAACTTTTGGCTGAGGCTTAGCCTCCTCAACCTGAGAGGGCTCTCTCATTAGGTTAAAGATTTTGATAAAGATTAGATGGGTAACTCTATGAAACAAGTGAAAAAATATGAATGGTTGAACACGATCAGTATGACAATAATATTAACTTTACATGGAAATCAGGGTATCTGGAGTTCAACATATCAGTAACACATCAGAAATATGTCGGAAGACACAGTCTACAAATACATGAAGGAAGTTAGAGCATAGCCAATGAGTTCTAAGTAATCATGCATTCATACTACTGCAAGCAATGAAATGAAGACAACCATAGGACACTTTAAACATTGAACTCTTTTTGAATCCTGAGGAGCAAAGCCAAATCACTATATTACATTAAAACACAATCTTACACAAAAGCACAGTATGAGTGTTCCATGAAAAATTCCAACCCTTGATACATTAGATCTTCTCCCATATAGAGGGTTCATTACATGACTTGGATTCCTTCCTCCAGCATGAGGGGAATTCGAATTCCTCCTAATTTGACACCTATTGACACTTAAAACCAACTATTTAATATAACTGACTGTTAACTAGCAGTTCTAGAGACCTAATACAACTAGGAGTGTAACTCCTTATGATGATTAAACCACCTTAACTAAACATTGAATGCATTCTTTGACAGCTGCAACCTCATGAGGTCGAATTTGATGAAGCTACCCAGTTGTCACCTTACTGCTAATGATAAACCCTAGAAATTAGGGAACATGTTTCCATGTTTTTAGGTTTAGGATCCTTGAAAATTGGCACGTGGGACAGAGCCTTTATCTTCTCATCCATGACATATTTTACAAAACTGAAGGAGGTTTTTGTAGTCCATGATGTCTAGAACAAAAACCTCTCTTGGTTTTTTTAAACACTGCTCCAGCTATCCAGAATCTGTCCTTGAAAAACACATGTAAAACAGGAAAAATATGTTTGCGAAAAACTGCACGTACAACAATTTTGTAGCGCAAGTTTAACCATAAATTTCTCCCACCTCATAACGAATTTGAAGAAACTGAGAGAGGTTTTTTTAGTTCAGTATATTAGGAAGAAAAGCCTCTTTCAGTTTTCAAAATTGAGTTCTCAGCTGCTCAAGAACCCTTCTACAAGTTGACTAGGAAAAGCAAAAACAGAGTCTTTTATGCTGAAACTGGCTTTTTCAGTGGTTTCGTAGCGTGCTATGAAAACTCCTAGTTCAGAATCCACGATTTCGTAGCACGGCCAGTGCAAATTCTAGGTTTTGCGCTACGAAAACTCCTAGGGAGTTTTGTAGCGCATGAAAACCTTGACACAAGTTTGACACATGGAAATTTAGGTGTGATGTGGGATCAGTGATAGGCAAAAACGGAGTGTTGACCCTATTTGACAATACCAACAAGACTCCCTTCTAGGTGTTAGACTCTAAGTCAAACCATGGAAAGACTAGACCAAGACTAACACCAATCCTTTGGAATCAAGCTGATGTTCAAAATTTAGGAATTTTTTCTTGAGTGATAACAGAGCCTCAAGGTACTTCACTGGATACAAGGAGGCCCTCTCAAATTTGGTTGAAAAGAAAACTAACCTAAAGATCATACTTGGAGATAATGCCACCTACCCCGTGAAAGGGATAGGAATTGTCACTCTTCACTTGAATCAAGGTCAAACCATTCATCTACAACAAGTATTGTATGTGCCTGATTTGAAGAAGAACCTGGTGTCTATTTCTGTGATGGAAGATAGAGGCTTCAAGGTAGGATCATTGATGGAAAGGTATGTATCTACAATAGAAACCCTAAAGATTCATTTACTCTTGGATTTAGGGTGGATGGTCTCTATCAAGTTGGTGGAAGTCCTTTGGGAGCTTTGGCAAGTGATACTTCTCTTTAATGTGAATTATGGCACCGGAGCTTTGCCCACTTATATTACAAAGCCTCATCTAGGGTAAGGAAGATGGTCATAGGTATGCCTGAGTTTAACATGAACCATGAAGGTTTTTGTCAAGGTTGTGCAGTTGGGAAACATACAAAGGGACCATTCCCCTCTAGTGAAAGTAAGACAAACGATATTCTTCAATTGGTCCATTCTGACCTGTCTGGTATCTTGCCCATAACTTCATTAGGAGGATACCTATACTATGCAATCTTTGTGGATGACTTCTCACGCAAAACATGGATCTATTTCTTGAAGAGAAAGGATGAAGTATTCAAATGGTTTTGTTCTTTCAAGGTATTGGTGGAAATCACACAGGGAAGAAGATCAAGACGTTGAAGACCGATAGTGGAACCGAATATGAATCAAATGAATTCAATGACTTTTGCAAAGAGGCTAGCATTAAGAGGGAGACAATTGTTCCATATACTCCTGAGCAAAATGGTGTTGCTGAAAGAAAGAATCAAACAATCATGGACACTGCCCATGCCATGATTTATGATCAAGGTCTTCGAAAATTCTTGTGGGGAGAAGCCACCAACACTGTCGTATATGTTCAAAACACATCAAGCATTGGATTTCAAAACACCAGAGAAAGTCTTCACTGGTAAGAAACCTGATGTTCCTCATTTTCGAATCTTTGGTTGTGTGGTATATTTTCATGTGCCTAAAGAGAAAATAAATAAGTTGGAAGCTTCTGAGAAGAAAGGTATATTCGTCGGCTATGGTGAAAACTCAAAGGCATATAGAATCTATTTTCCTGGTCAAAGGGACGTGGAAGTAAGCAGAGATGTTACTTTTGATGAAGACACGGCCCTCGGGAAAACCCGAGATCTCCCCATCTCAAGGAAGGACAATGATGACGCTACTCAAAAACAAGATGAACCTCCGAGAGATGAGCTTATGCCCGATGTTGATGGCCCAATGGATCCTATTGATCCACCTCCTGGTGATTCCTCTACCTCAAGGAAAAGACCTCTATGGATTAAGGACACTCTTGAAGATGCTGAAAGACATATTGCTACAATTTGGAAAGATGCAATGAATGAGAAATATGAATCAATCATGAAGAATAATGTTTGGGACGTGGTGCCTAGACCTAAGGACAAGTTTGTGGTCACCTCCAAATGGCTTTATAAAATTAAACATGGAGTTGATGGATGTGCTAAAAAATACAAGGCCAGGTTCATTGCTCATGGCTCCTCTCAAAAGGAAGGAGTGGACTATGATGAAATATTTGCACCGGTTGCTAGATACACCATTATCCGATCTATAATTGCTCTCGTTGCCAATCAAGGATGGAACCTACATCAAATGGACATCAACTGCTTTCCTGCATGGCTCCCTTAAGGAGGAAGTCTACTTCAAACAACCTCATGGGGCTTGAAGTACAAGACAGAAGGGCACATGTCTGACGGCTGAAGAAAGCTCTCTATGGGTTGAAGCAAGCCACTAGGGCTTGGTACGAAAGGATTGACAGTGATCTTATGAAGTTGGGATTTACAAGGAGTTATGTTGATCCAATCCTATACTTTAAGGTTGAAAAGGAGATGCCACTTATTTTGGTCCTTTATGTTGATGATCTCTTTCTGACTGGTGTAGACCCTCTCACTTATCAATGCAAGAGGGAGTTGACTTCCGAGTTCGAGATGAAGGACCCAGGACTCATCCATTACTTCCTAGGCCTGGAGGTCTAGCAAAAGCTAAGCAATATTTTCCTTTCTCAAGGGAAATACATTGTGAAGTTGTTAGAAATATGTGGGATGGTGGAATGCAAGTATGTGTCTACTCCGATGGAACTCAGCTTCAAGAAGTTATGTGGAAGTGTTGTTGGGCCCGAATTGGAAAACCCTTCTGAATATAGACAACTTGTTGGGGCCTTGATGTTCTTGGTAAACTCTCGATTGGACATATGCTTCGTTGCAAATACTTTGAGTCAATTTATGGTTGAGCCTCATCACATGCATTGGGTCGCTGCAAAGAATCTCTTGAGATACCTTCGTGGTACTATCAACTATGATCTGAGATACACTGTCAGGAATTTGAGGCTTCATGGATATTCTAATGCTTACTGGTCTAGCAGTGTGGTGGATAGAAAGAGCACATCGTGATGGTGCTTCTCTTTGAGCTCTGCTTCAATTTCTTGGATGAGCAAGAAGTAGAAATCAATTGCTCTAAGCACTGCTAAGACCTAATATATTGCAGCTAGTATGGCCTGTTGTGAAGTTGTTTGGTTGAGGAAGCTCTTCAATGAGCTATTTGAGCATGTGTTGGATACCACCTTTATCTATTGCGATAACCAGAGTGGGATTTGCCTTTTAGAGAATCCCACATTCAACAACCGCTCGAAGCACATTAATATCAGGTACCACTTTATCCGAGATATGGCACAATGGGGAGCAATAAGGCTCCAACAAATCAAGACTGATAATCAAGTTGTTAACATTCTCACGAAGCACTTGGGGAAGGTCAAGTTCTAACCTTCCAAGAGAGACTTGGAGTCGTGGAAGGACCCTCCCATGAGAGTCCTACTTGAGTTGGACATTGAGCTCTGGGAGATCCTAGGGACCTGGGGTACTTATTGGAGCAATGTGTGACCATAGGATGAGTGGTTCACCTTTCCTTATAGGTACGTTGTGTACAGGGTGAGTGGTTCACCTTCCCCTGTGATACCCCATGATGATATATGAGAGCATAGGGTGAGTGGTTCACCTTCAATTATGGTTGATGATATATGCATAGGATGAGTGGTTCACCTTCTCCTGCAGATGCCCCAGCATACATCCTAACCATGTAGTCTAGGACTCTTGGGAAGTACCTCTCATCTGGCTAATAAGTTGGGAAAGAGGATAGGGACCATAACACTACAAATGGATGTATCGTGTACTATCGTACTCCCTATGTCTAGGATGCATGACATTCAATAACTTGATCATTCAAGATCAAGTCTGATTGAGGTTCTACCCCTGGTTATGTGGACTGACTTTAGTCCGTGGAGAGTGGCAAGGTCTTGTGACTCACTCTCAATCGATTCTTCTTCATTATCTATATCAGTGTTCAGCAGAGATGAGACGAAATGCAGAGATGGTACATGACGTCAGGATGGCATGATAATCGATGGTTAGATATTGGCAGGTGCAATTCTCCCTAGTTGAGAGGGAGTGTTAAAGTTGGCAACTAGGACCAAATTCCACTTTGGACAGTGCATTTGATAGAGATCTTTATTGCATTGAATTCCTCTTTTCGAGAGGACCAAAATTGACCTAAAGGCGACTAAATTTGGACTAAATTTGATAGAACGTCCCTTTCTCACCCCTGGGATGATGTAGCTTACTTTATTCCGAAATTTATTACTTGTGAAGGGCATTTTGGGGTTGTATTTCATTACCATTTTCAGTTGCTAGCTCATTTGAGCAATGGACAGTTAATTAATATGCCCTACAATTAAAATCATTACAGCACATGGAAGAAGTTATGCGAGTAGCAAAGCAGCCCAAACTTGCTGAACTAACCATGGGCTAATCAAATTGATCATAATTGACACATTGCAACAGCAAGGAGGCATATGGACTAGGTTTATATCAGAATTGCATGCACTAGCTCCTAAGGAAGAAAGAGTGAAACTGAAGCAGAGGAGCGGAGTGTTGAAACAGCACCAGGGAGTGCTGAAGCAACACCAAAGAATGTCGAAGCAACATTAGAAAGCGTCAAAACAACGCCAAAAGAAAGGGAACTTCCACCTCCTAGGCCTCGTTAAAGGGGTCTTCGAATCAAGCACTCTATGAAGAAGGCTCGCACTGAAGGACTGATGGAGATATCTAGTGGACAATCTGAAAGTGTTGAATATGGATGCCATATCAAAGAAGAAGTACCTAAAACGAAAGCACATGAAACAGAGACGCCTGAGACAGAGGTGCCTGAGAAAAAGATATCTAAAGAAGCCCCTAAGGGAGAAATGCCTGAGCAAACAAGGATAAAGAAGAGGTCGTGAAAGAAGGCATTAGGAGGCAAAACCCTAAGAATAGAGTGCGAGTAACTGTTATACCATCAACTACCTCAACACCGGAAGTCTGTGCTGCTACAGCAGAACCAAAAGAATCCAAGAAACTAGAGGAGCGGCCAAGTGAGGGAGAGAAGGAAGAACCCATGCCAGACTAAGGTAGTATTCCCTCACCAGGAAAATCTGAAACTAATCCTCTTGTTTAGCAAGTTAACGAATTAAAAGAGGATGAAAATTTGAACAAGCAACTTGCCATGCTTAGAGAACAATTTCAATTTAAGAAAAATACAGGATTGGAAACCCTAGCACAGAGGGAAGAAATGGTGTCACCTATTGACAAAGACGAAAAACTTTGCATGGGTTCTAGACAAATACTTAAGGAAGCAGATTGTGAGGAGTCAACCATTGTTTCAATTGGAATTCAAGTGGAAGAATGGGATAAGGATTTCCAAACCGCTACTCCACAAAAACCTGCTAATGATGTTGTTGTTACACAAGAACCAGCTGTTGAAGCAAAGCAGGATGGAGAAAATCAGTCTACTACTCCACAAGAACCTGTTAACGATGTTGTTGTTACACAAAAACCAACATCTAAAACACAGCAGACTGAAACAAATCAATGTGTTACTCCACGAGAACCTATCAATGATGTTGTTGCTCCACGAGAACCTATCAATGATGTTGTTGCTCCACAAGAACCAGTAGTTGAGATAGTGCAGCAAGAGGAAAAAGGAGATGAAAAGATATTGCGGGAAGTTGTTGAATTTGCAATTGTAACAACTACAGATACAACTCAATCAGAATCTGAATCGTTGAAATCAACATTTTTGTTAGCAGAACTAGAGAAGTGGAAGAGATTGGTAATTTCATTGAAAAGTGAAGTTATTCCTTTGAAGAAACATAAGGAGATTGTTGATGATCTGAAGAGAACTTGGGTTGAAAATGTGTTGGTCTAGGACTTGTTAAAAATCGAGGAAAGGAAGCAACCGATACTAAGGATAGCGAAATTGCAGAAAAGATAAAAGATAAACAAAAAAAAAAAAAAAAAAAAAAAAAAAAAAAAAAAAGGTGAAATTGTTACAGCAAGAAAAGGAGCAAATGTATGAGCTTCCAGAGAAAGCATTGTGTTCCAAGGCTCCTTACCCTTCTTACCCCCTGTATCTGCAGGAAAAACTCTTCCTTTTTCAATTAACAGTAAGGAAAAACAGTCATACTCAGTCAGGGAAAACCAAGCCTTTCTGGAGACTTTCCAGAAGGCCAATTTTCCTGAGCAACATCTGCTCTGTGAATTGTATCTACATGATCTTGCTTGTTTCAGGACAAGTACCTAACATTACACCTTATGTAGGAGATATTCAACTAAGGGCTTTTACATCATTTATGCAAAATCAAATTAGTTGGAAGGCCACCCAGGATACTATAACAGCAAACAAGGGAGCTGTGAAACTACTCATTTGGAATGAGCCAAGGCCAGCACAAACTGTTTTTGTGGCTTATAATAGGATATGGAAATATACAGCCACTAGAAAGATGTTGATGGAAGCTAGGAACAAAGTTTTGGAGTGTTGCCTTAAAAGTATTAGGGGGCTTAGACAGAATGCGTTAGAAGGAAATAAGGCGAGATGGGAAGCCTGCAGGGAGGAATTGAGAAATGAAGACCCCTTTTGTTTTCAAACTTTTGTACATGCACTTTCCAAAGTACATCCTAATGTTGAATGTATTAAGAGAAATGGGCTTGGTTGGTATGGGCTTAGATTCAGATTCCCACTTATCTGGCTCCCTATTTACAAGTATCAACATCCATATGAGGTAAAAGATAAACCGATGGAAATGGAGTTAGTTATTTCTCGAGGCTACAGAGATCCTAGTTAAGATACAACAAGGGCTTATGATCTTTCAAAGCTCCATTCACAGCATGTCGGAAATCTATTACAGAGGTCTACATGAGGACATGCAAATGTTTAAGTTGGGGGGAGATTTTGGGATACAGAATTGGCACCTTTTTATACCTATTTTCCTTGCATTTTCTTATCATTTTTAGCCTTATAGTCATACTTTATCACTTTGACAATCATCATTCACTAAAGTATGTTCCCTTTCTATTTGTCATCCTTATTATCTAGTTTTGCTTGTAATTTGACATAGAAGCTAACTAATTTAGACAATTTTATCAATAAATTAACAAAGGGTTGTTACAGGGTGTGTGGCTTGTTGAGGTGTTGTTACAAGACCATATTTCCCAATTTTGGCTACAAATAATGGAGCGAAGACCTTGCTGACGCATTTGATACACGCAGAACTTATTTTGGACATATTGTCCTCCTATGTTTCGCAATGAAGATAGATTTGGACAAAGATTCGATCATAACCAATTTGATCATCAAATGAGACATCTGTGGACAACACAGTTGGCCTAGTTGAAACGGTTAGGATTTCTAATTGATAAATTATTGTAATTTTGGGAAAGTTGTTACAGCTTGGTTTCAACTAGGGTCATTTGTTAAAAGCAAGTTGTTGTATATTCTCAATTTAGATCACATGAGAATAGAGAGATTATCATGATGATCTTGTCTTTTGAAAATAGGAATGTATTCTGCAATTATAAAAGCATGTACCCTTTGCTCGTGAGACATACATGTATGCATAAGAAGAGAATAGACAGGGGAGTACCAACACTGTAATCCTGCATTTTAACTTTTCATTAATGCAAATCTCTACCATTCGTGGCTTCGTACTTTTCTTCTAAGTAGCGTCTGTGTAATTTACCAACCCTGCTAGGAAGGAAGGGCCCTCCTTCTTAGCAAGAATCATCGGTTAGGAAGTGTATTGTAGCAATTTGTTTAATTCCTCTCAATTATGGTTCTTGTGTGATTTACTGTTATTGTTACAATCTCGTTCAAGCATCAAGTATTTGCAGAATTCTAATCTTTTCTATTGTGTGGAAGCACAGGTCCTGGAATGGTCCCTCTAATAGTGTGACGTATATTTAATTTATGTTCTAGCTTCTTGGTTTGTTTATTGAATTGAATGAATGTTTCAGCAATTGCTTGAGTGTCGATGGTTTCCAGGGGTGTTGTTTCTCTAAATTCGAGTGATTGTGTGGCAGAGTGAGCTTTATTCTGCAATGTGTGCTTTTCCTCTTTGAAAGTGAGAGAGAGTTGGAGTGTAAGAGCAAGTGTGTTTTGATTGCTAAGAGTGATATTACAACGATTGGTTTTGAGGTTTCATTAGTACCAGTTGCCATATGTTCCTACATATATGTTGTGTGATAGTCTTGAAACAAAAAGCCTACCCGGATTGACAATTAATGTAAGAGTTGGATCATTTATTTTGAATTAAAAGGGAAATTGATCGCCCAACAATTGTGTTATCTCTAATTTGGTCTTTAATGGACATTAATATCAATTTCATTTCATTTATTTTCTAGATATCCTACATGACTAGCCATATTTTTGCCCGATTGTTTACTTTTTAGGTTTTAGGGTTTACAATCTTTAGAATCAAGATCTATATTCTTGTTACATATTTGTTTTCATTTTCATTCTAGGGAGCAAGGTTTCTTGGGAGCGGGATCAGAAGAAGGGAGTGACATTTTCAAAAGCTCCCAAGTTGGGAGCAAATTGGGAGCGAATTTTTAAATAATATATATTTTGATACATATATGTCAACAAAAGCATGTAGAATGACGAATTAGTGATAAAAAACATAAAAACAAGGATTAAACCATATAACATCATTCATCTAGTTTTTATGATCTTCATCAACCATAGGTCCACAAAATACAAGTTCTCATTTATACAGCATGTAAGGGTGCACATAACCAAAATAACATCGAGCGCAATCCATCTCTAAACCAAAAATATACCAACAAATAGGCTCTAGATGGCCTCTAGCATCGAAAAAAATCATACTACAACACATACCTACATATCATCAAAATAATTGCCTATCTTGGGACCTTTATCATCAATATCACCCTCTAAACATTAACATATGAGAGAAAAAGTAGCATGCCAAGTCAAGATTTTGTTTGAGTGATGGGTACATTTTTAGTAGGGTCATGATAGAGGAGTTCGACAACCAATGTGCTCTTGATTAGATGCGACTTGAATACCCTAGTACATGACAAAATCCAACGGAAATGTTGCAATCCCCCCAATCCTAAAATCCTGAAAAACTGATAAGTCTACTGGAATTTGAGTGAGATCTAAAATTCTACTTTCTCCATATGAAATCCAATGAGGTCGCAACCACTCTCAAACATCCTACGTCATTTCATGGTAATGTTAAAAATTTAAGTAAAAGGATGAAAATGAAAGATGAAGGAGAATGTCACTTTTACTTACCATGAATTGCATGTCAATACTAGGGCCATAGGCTTGAATATTAGGCTGCCCCACTCAAAAATTATTGTTTCTTTGAAAAAAATTGTGTTTGGAACATCTTTGCGAAAAAAGCCAAGAAGCAATGTTTTTTTTTTGCCGGAGCGTGGTCCCGGGTCACTCCCGATGCGCTCCCGTTTGGATCGTGCTTCGGGAGCGGATTCGAAGGGGGGAGCTCCTCCGCAGGCCTGCTAGGGAGTAGTTGTGTCTAGCAATTCTAACGCTGTTGAAAATTGATAATGCACTTTAGTCCTATTGACCTATTTTGGTCATTTCTGGTCATTGAGATACTTATTCATGAGGGAAACAAGCAATGTTTGAAAATTCACAAAGAAGAGTAAAGGTTCATATCCGTGGATTCTGCAATGTAATTGATCAAACTAAAATTTAAGTAACAAGAAACCAAGATGATGTAGGATATAGTCAACTTGCAACTATAGAGTATACATGTAGGGACTCTTAAGGTTTATAGCTATGGTACCCTAACTAGTGCTTATCCTCTAGGAATACAGTCTTAACCTTCTGTCCTTTGACATGCTCTTAACCTTCCGACCTTCGTCTTGCAATCAGATGTTGAATCAATTAAGAATAATAGCTTAGATACTGGCTTATGATGCTCATGAAAACAGGCAAAATGGGCACTCTATTTTGATGGCTATAATCACCTTGCATATTAACGTAGTGTCAATGTTTATAACGGAAATAGTTCAAAATAGACTGAAGAAGGAATTGAAATAACCTTTGATAGAAGTTTGAATAATGTATCTTCATGCAGTGGGTATAAAACACTCCATGTTATGTTTCAATTTAGTTATCCTTTATGCAATTTTTGCAACCTAATAAATTGTCATTTTGTCAATTGGGTGAATCTTGGGTGGTTGGGAGGAATGATTGTTATGCTCCCTGCCCAGATTCAATTTCTGCAAGTGACATATTGAGTATATAGTTGTAATGGGTTCAACCCTTTTTGGTGAATAGTCCTGAAGAATATCTTACCCTTGTCTATGGATTGAAAGATGAGATGGCTTTGGATTGAAAGATGAGATGTTTGATTATATAGTTAATAAAATATAAAAAAATTGTCATTTTCAGCAAAAATAAAAGCTAACCCAAAACTTTGGCAAAATAAAAGAAAGAAAATAACCGTAATTGCATGAAAAACTGGACATGACATTACTGACCATGCCGCAAGTAACAAAATATCCTTTTCACCATTAAAAAATGATGGAACGGAGATGAGAAGACCAGGAAAGGGAGTGCAACACCCACCTAGAAAGTAATCAAGTTTTCAAGGCCAACCAGAATATTTTGCTAAGTGAAAGGAATGTTAGATATCCATAGAAATGCGATTTTATCATAGAAGGATTAAGATAACTACTTAATATTCTCAGAAAAAACCAGCCAAGTGTCACTTCTATGTCTATTATGTTTGCAGTGAACAAAAGACAATATTCCCTGACAAACCGAAGCAGAGTGCCTACCTGAAGGTTTTAGATCAAAAAATTGTAGTATAACAAACAGAAGCAAGGCAACTAAATAACTGCAGTTCTCGTAAGGCCCTTTATGAATAAATAAAAGTATTAGCTTATCCTTCGAACATTTTTGTTTGATATAAAGCCGAATGAAGCTATATCATCCAATTGTATTACTAAAATTAAAATAACCAGTGAAATTGACCTAATTTCCTTTATCAATTCAATTAGGTACTAGGTTTAAAGTTTGCACCAATCCAATGAGGGTTATTGTGATTTAGGGTTATTTACCTTATCAGACCCGAGCTCGTACTGGCAACCAAAGAAATCTTCTCTGGCCTCCTTTAGCCTTTTTGATAATTTCACACAACTCGATTACAAAATTTCAACTGGCAGTAATTTTTCTCTTCCCATATATCATCTTGCAATCAGATGTTGGATCAATTAAGAATAATAGTTTAGATACTGGCTTATGATGCTCATGAAAACAGGCAAAATGGGCACTCTATTTTGATGGCTTAGGGTTTATAATCACCTTGCATATTAACGTAGTGTTAATGTTTATAACGGAAATAGTTCAAAATAGACTGACCAATAGAAGTCTCAATAATGCATCTTCATGCAGTGGGTATAAAACACTCCATGTTATGTTTCAATTTAGTTATTCTTTATGCAATTTTTGCAACCTAATAAATTGTCATTTTGTCAATTGGGTGAATCTTGGGTGGTTGGGAGGAATGATTGTTATGCTCCCTGCCCAGATTCAATTTCTGCAAGTGACATATTGAGTATATAGTTGTAATGGGTTCAACGCTTGTTGAATAGTCCTGAAGAATATCTTACCTTTGTCTATGGATTGAAAGGTGGGATGCTTGATTATATAGTTAATAAAAAACTTAAACAAAGAAAAAAAATAAAAAAATAAAAAAAATCGTCATTTTCAACAAAAATAAAAGCTAACCCAAAACTTTGGCAAAATAAAAGAAAGAAAATAACCCTAATCGCATGAAAAACTGGACATGACATTACTGACCATGCCGCAAGTAACAAAATACCCTTTTCGCCATTAAAAAATGATGGAACAGAGATGAGAAGACCAGGAAGGGGAGTGCAACACCCACTTAGAAAGTAATCAAGTTTTCAAGGCCGACCAGAATATTTTGCTAAGTGAAAGGAATGTTAGATATCCATAGAAATGCGATTTTATCATAGAAGGGTATAACATAACTACTTAATATTCTCAGAAAAAACCAGCCAAGTGTCCCTTCTATGTCTGTTATGTTTGCAGTGAACAAAAGAAAATATTCCATAACAAACCGAAGCAGAGTGCCTACCTGAAGGTTTTAAATCAAAAAATTGTAGTATAACAAACAGAAGCAAGGCAACTAGATAACTGCAGTTCTCGTAAGGCCCTTTACGAATAAACAAAAGTATTAGCTTATCCTTCGAACATTTTTGCTTGATATAAAGCCGAACGAAGCTATATCATCCAATGGTATACTAAAATTAAAATAACCAGTGAAACTGACCTAATTTCCTTTATGAAATCAATTAGCTACTAGGTTTAAAGTTTGCACCAATCCAATGAGGGTTATTGTGATATAGGGTTAGTTACCTTATCAGACCGGTAAATTCTACAGAGAGCTCGTACTGGCAACCGAAGAAATCTTCTATGGCCTCCTTTAGCCTTTCTGATAATTTCACAGAACTCGATTACAAAATTTCAATTGGCAGGCATTTTTCTCTTCCCATATATCAGAACAACACAATCATATTGCAAGATGTTTGGAATTGAATGTAAACCTTTAAAGGGATTCAAATTTGGGCTGCCCACCTCTGATAGGAACGAAAGGCATGATGAGATACGCAGAGTTGGTGGCAATCAAATGTGCGAGAGTGGTGGAGAAAACATGGGGTCTGTAGCCCACCGTGCTACAACTCTTGTGTATAAATTCCAGTTCCTACAATATAATAATCGGGAAAAATTAAACTACTACCCAATTCTACCGTTCAACATTCCATAAACTGAAAGTGCATGGCAGTAGAATACCTTGCAGGCATCATGAGAAAGGAAGCCGGGGAGGATCAGGCGTTTGTTTTCCGCCATTTTTATCTTAATGTTGGCAATTCAAACTCGTGGTCCCAACATGGGAAATGCTAACAAGGATGCATATCAAGGGAGGATGGCTTAAACCCGAATCAGTGAAGTCGCACACACCGCGTTTTCGCTTCCCTTTCTTTCTCCTTTTCTTTAAGCTAAGCTCAGTTGACATGTGTAATGCAAAAGCGTTTCATCCTCAACCTACAGAGTTTGAATTTGAAATTTTTTAAAACATAAATCATAAGTTATTAAATTTTCATTTCACTTGTGTTATTTTTGAAATTTGTTGTTTTTCTAAGATTTTTATTTAAATTTTGGAGAAAATAAATTAGAATTTATTTAATTTTGGATGCACAAGTGTTCAGAGAGATTCAATTTTTTTGACTTGAAAAAAGATTTGTATCTCAAGAGATTTTAAATCTCTTTTTACTTGAAAAAAGATTTGCATTTCAAAAGATTGTATCTCTTTCAAGAGGGATTAAATTTCTCTTACTTGAAAAAAGATTTGCATCTCAAGAGATTTTAAATCTCTTTTCACTTGAAAAAAGATTTGTATTTCAAAATATTTTATCCCTCTCAACCCTTGATAAATTCAGAATTAAGATAAATCTAAAATAATTTTATTATTAATTGTAATTACAATTATTTATTTTTATTTTATATTTTATATAATTTGACCAAGTTAAAGGTTTTATTATTAATTGTAATTATAATTATTTATTTTGTTTTTTGTTTTTTATTTTATGTAATTTGATAGGTCAAAATATTTTATTAATAATTTTATTATTTTTAATTTTCTTTTATTTTCTTTTCAAAGCATTACGATATCAAATACTTTTAAATTTTTATTAATTTTTAATTAAACCCTCCATGTAAATGTTTACACCACTAAATCATCTATTTCTACTTTTTTGCTTTCAGAGTTAATTTTAAAAAATATTTTAAAATTAAATTAAAACAAAATATTTTGATTTTGAAATAAGTTATGGTTTTTGGGCAAGTTAATATTCATGGTTAAGAATCTTGTTATATTGTAAGTTTATTGCAAGTATCAAGTTTCAATTTATAAAATGTTATAAAATTTAATTAAAATTAAAATTAAATATTTTGATTTTAAAATGAGTTATAGTTCTAAGCTATGGTATTGGCCTGTAGTATTGATAAGCCATGGTATTGGCCCATGGTATTCTAACAAAGCCTCTTTAAAAGTTAATAATATCCATGGTAAAATGGAGGTAAATATTGAGAATCTTATTATTGTAAGTATTATATTTTGATGTGCTTATTGAATAAATTTAATTTAATTATGGTTATTAAATCATAATTTTAATTTATATGGTAAAATGGATCTTAATTTGTAACTATTATTTATATGTTATATATTTTAATGTGATATGTATATTATGATTTTCTAAATTGAATTTAAAAAATGTTTACATCTAACACCTACACTAGATTGTAGAGTGCCATTTGGTGCAATATATTAAACAATGAGTTTTAAGATACACCTATCACCCTTTTAAGTATCACATGTTTACCACAAGGGCACCCATTAACCGTGAAATGAAATTACAATGATGAAGGCAAAGAAAAGTAATGAATAAAACATCGCCATAAGGAATAAAACAAGTTTGGTAAGTTTTGGAACACACAATCTGCAAGTGTGAGAGCGATCAGGAAGGTACAACAGCGTGATGGTTTACCCATAGCTTCAATTATCGCAGCAGATGGGCAGGGTCATTGTTATAATGTTGAGAAGTGGGAGGAAGGTTGCAATGTAGCTGAAAAAGGGAGCTTGTATTCGCTTATATTCCATCAATCATGGATCCATTCCTTCTGGGGTTACAGTTATGGGTTGTCAATGCAATCTTATGGCAAATATGTAGACAAGGGCTATAATATTTATAGTACATCTCAATAGCTCGAGGCTCTCTACATTTTTGTACACTATTCCTCTCATCTACTCCTTTTCATTTGGTTTTGGCCTTTGTGTTCTTTTTCCCTCCAACTCCTTTCTAAATTTGAATCATTTTATGTTCTCTTTGTTATCGATTGTTTGCTTTTTCGACTTCTAGTCCTTTATTCACTTCCTCAACCATGTGTTCTTAGGGGGGTTTCTCATGCCAACTTATCCCTGAGCTTTCTTCCCTTCCTTGCTAGATGTTGGCATAATCACCCAATCTCCTCTTTGTTCCTACTTAGTTATCCTTGTTGTTGTCCTCTTGGTTGTATTCCTTGCCCATCTTTCAGCCCTCCACCCTTGTTGAAAATTTGGTAGCTTCAGTCGGTATTTTCATTGGCAGAACAAAGGAGAAATTATGAATTTATGTGTTGACAAAGTTGGCCTAAATTTTCTCAAGTCAACCCCTTCTAGATCATGTCGTCCTACTCAAAACACACATCATTTCACATGGATGAATAAGTATATATTGAGCCTATTCACTGTCATTTTGGGTAGAATTGGATCATCTCTTATGTCTATGTTTTATGTAGATCTAAGGCTCATTGTCTACTGTGAATCCTTGTGGACTTGTGGCACTATTCTTTGAAGTATGCGAGCAAGTTCTTGGCATTATTCTCTATTCATGCGAGCTTCTTTTGTGGCATTGCTTTATATGGTTAAAGTGAGCTTTTGTGGCACTGTTCTTTGAAGTATGCGAGCAAGTTCTATGGCGTTATTCTCTATTCATGCGAGCTTCTTTTGTGGCACTATTTTATGTGGTTCAAGCAACCTTCTATGGCATTATTATTTATTCATGTGAGCGTCTTATGTGGCATTGTTTTATGAGGTTCAAGCAAGCTTCTGTGGCACTATTCTTCTATGGCATATGAGATTTTGTGACACCATTATTTATGATATGCAAGTTCCTCTGTGACATTTTTCTTCTATGATATGTGAGTTGCTTTGTGCCTCATGTGAAAGGTCTATGACACTTATGCGAAGGTCTGTAGCTCTTGTTCATGTGAAGGACTAAAGTTACTCTCTATGGATAATACGGAGGTCTATGGTAACTTTTACTATGATTAATTTAAGGCTAAAAATGAGTTCAGTGTTTGGACCTCTTGGAGACTACGTGAAGACTTAGTTGTATACCTCTTATGGACAAAATTGAAAGGAAGTCTTGTGAACATAATTAGAGAGTTGACTTGAGCTACCATGATGGTTAGTCTTGTTTATGTGTTTTGTTGAATATCATTGTGAATGACATGTTGTTATGACTTATGCACACATTGATGAATTGAACTCTCTCTCATAAGGAAATATTAGTTGGGTTTTACCCTAGTCGTTGGCCTGATTTCTAATGTCTCTTGTCTCATTGATTTATTGTGATCTCCTCTGCTTTGCATTATTAATGGTTGTATTTTTCATGTATAATTACTCGATGATTGAAATGATATGAATGTTCTCTACGGTATCATTGGAAGTAGTTACCAGATTTGAAAAATTATATTAGTCTAGATTGCATTGGAAAAACATCAGCCTTATCCTCCAGCGTGCTCTCTCTCTCCTTGCCTTACCTCTCCCTCCCTTGTATCCCCTGTTGTCTCCTACTTCTCCAAAATGATTCAGCTTTAATTGATCGAACCCTCACACTGTGACCAAAGAGGCAAACCTAGAGCTCCCTCTTCTCCATGCTTTAGTTCCGTTACGTTGAGAGGCAATTGTTCTCTATCCTCCATAAAATCAATTATAGAGTGATACAGAGAGATTATACATGAAGTTATTTAAAGGGAAATATATGATCTAGAAGATCAATTCAAGTAAACTCGTAGGTTTATTACATACAATCATGTGGAACCGAAAACTATAAATTGGATCCTTGATGTCGACAATCCCACTAGAGCCATAGCATATGCTTACATGTAAACAATTAACTTGTATTGGCATGTTAAAACTCTCATTGGAAAGTTTCTCATGGATAGAGCAAACACTTAACAGGAAGTCATCATCTGCATGGCCGAGCTGCTGGAAAAAATGGATATTATAAAAAGGAAAGTCAATTTGTTGTCCAAACAAATCATTGGTACCGACCTCTCATCGTCAGACACTAATGGCAATCCTCAGCCACCCGATCAGGCACACAACCCAATTGGATGAAAAAATTCAAGGCTTTAGCTAAAGCCAATATATTATTTTCCTGTGAGATTGTGTTTATCAGCTTATGTCATGTTGTCTATGTAGTTTTTTCATTTTGTTTTATGTTATCAAATCAGCAGATCAAGAATAATAGGAACAATTAAAAAAAATGATTGTATGCTACTAGTCTAGTTTCCCTAATGGCATACCAATAAAGACAATCAATATTGTAAATATATGTTTCTTGTAGTAATATAATATTCCTAATCTTACAACAACAAAAATATCACATGTTATAGTATTGGTTATTTACTTTGAGGAGCAACACTTTATCTCTTGAGTTTTCATTGTGAAGATTTATACTAAAAAATTGGGGAAGATAAATATGTTTAACAATGGCTTTTAAGTAGCGTTTACCACCTTTTTAAGTATGACACATTATAATATTGGTTATCTACTTCAACACTTTTTTATGAGTAAGATATGTGATAATATCAATTGTATAAGAAGTTGAAGTTAATGTGTATTATGTCGATTGATTGTTTTTAATATTAGAAAAAACTTACTATAATTTGGTGGTCAAACTAGTAGTGAGCACAATCACTATTGGTTGCCATTCACAAATGCATGTTTCATAATTATTCAAGTAAAAAAATGCCACCTAAAATAATGTTGAGAAATGGCAACAAGAAATTCCAGTTTAATATGTCCTTGAATTAAACTATGAATTAAAATTGAATTCTATTCTCATAGCAACTTGTAAATAGTTAATTAAGTTTAATTGAATTAATTAGCTTAGGAATTTTGATTTGGAAGTCTTTCTATAGTCATGTATATGTTCTCCCTAAATTTTAGGGGTCCGATGAGTTTATTTGAGTTGTAATTAGATAACTCAGTTTGACTGAGTTATGGTCGGTTAAACTAGTTCTAACTGTTTATGGAACTATAAGAGGTCTAGTAGTGAGTTGGTGCACTGGTGCATCCTTAGTGCTACTCTAGCTAACTAAATATTCCCTCATGAGAAACTCATGCATGTTAGTTCAAAGAAAGAGCCCAGTTGAGACTAGAGTGTAGGGACAGTGTACTATCATTTGTAGAGTGATCCAAGTTGTACAGATCATGCATGCAATCAGAAGAGGACCTAGTTTTGGATTGCGCAGTTATGGAAGAATGAATTCCCAATTAAATATGGGTTATTCCTCACGGGAATTGTGCAAGGAAATAGGGGCTCAACAAGCAGTAGAGATTGGCTAAGTGTTGGTCAGTGCGGGCTTTTGAGGCAAAGAGTTGATCATACTTGTGTGGAATTGTTCTTGTGAGAACAAGCTTTGTATTATCACTCATATTTTTTATTAATGCAATAGATAGTCAGGGTTTTGGGTAGTGGCTTTCCCCAAAGAAACAATCGATTCATGTGTCCTTGATTATCTTCCTCTTGTCAATTATTGTTTTCATTGATTCTTCGTTTCCATTGTTTAAAGAGTAGAGTATATTCTTGTCTTTTTGTTTTAGTACATTACATGAGTTGTGAATCTACAAGAAAATCTACATGGTATCAGAGCTGAATACAATATACTAGAGGAGATTTCGAAGTTTTGAGTTTTGGGTTACAGGTGAAATTCAAATTTGCAATACATACTTCAGGATCGGCAGATGGTGTTCTACAGTTTGCAGCTCGAGTATGCCTTGGAAGGTAGCTCAAATTATATAGCCTGGAAGGACAGAATGGAGGTTGTGTTAGAGGATAATGGCTTGAAGGAATTCGTTGATCAAGAAATCCCTAATCCAACAGCATCGAATGCACGAAATCTGGTCGAATGGAAGAAGTGTGTGGCGAAGGCGAGGTGGATAATCCTCGAGGTAGTTCAAGACTACATTGTCTCGAATATCCATGGGAAGGAAACTTCGTATGCTATGTGGAAAGCATTGGTAGACCTATTCCAAAACAACAGTGGCCATAGGAAGTTGGCAGTGAAAGACAAACTTCAAAAAATTAAGATGGAGAAAGGCGAGAGCATTCCAAAATACTTGACCAAGTTCACTCACTGTCGTGATGAGATTGGAAGTGTTGGAATAATCGTTGCTGAGGATGATATGGTGAGCCTAGCTCTCCTAGGCCTTCCCAAGAGTTGGAATAACTATCAGGACTTTGTCAATGGGAAGGAGAAGCTACCATATTGAGAACGACTGTGGTCTGATTTGATGAAGAGGAGATGAAAAGGAACATTAGAGATGGTTCTTCATTAAAGACTGGTGGCGAGGAAAATTGTGCCTTAGCAAGTAAGGTAAGGAAAGGGAAAGGGAAGGAATCCCATTCCAAATCGGATTCTTGCCATGGAGGTAAGGAGAAAGACATGACAAAATTTAAGTTCTTTCATTGTCATGAGCTGGGCCATTTTGCTACAAATTGTGTGCTCAAGAAGTCCAAGAAGAAGTCCTCAGGAGGAGTGGTGGGTGAGTTGGCCTTTTAATTCGAATTGGACTTTACTTTCATTGCATGCATGGTGTCATCAATGATGGGTAGTGTATGGTACCTTGATAATAGAACTTCATTCCACATGATTTGTGACAAGGAGTTGTTCAGTGACCTAGAGGAGAAAGATCTCCAAATCCATATCGAGATGGATGACGACAGGAGGTATAGTGCCACTGGATTGGGCACGGTTACTTTTCAGAGGGAGCAGGGTGCTCCTCTCACCTTGAGGGATGTTATGTATATGCTCGGGTTGAAGAAGAACTTAGTATTGATCACCATGCTTGAGGCTAGAGGTTATGATTTGATTTTCTCAAAAGGAAAGGCGTTCCTTTGACACATATCCACGGGTCAAGTAAAGAAGATAGGGATTTGAGTTAAGAATCTCTATAAGTTGGAGGTAGAGAAGGTGCAAAGCCGAGATGTTGGTGAGTTGTGGCATAGGCGATTGGGCCACTTGCATCATGGGGCTTTAGAAATCATGCAACAGATCTCCATTGGTCTTCCCAAAGGTATGCTAGAGCAAGTCGATACATGCAAGGGGTGTACTTTGGGAAAAGACACCAAGGATTCCTTTGGCGACAGAAATAGTCGAGTAGAGGTAATTCTAGAGCGAGTCCATTCAGATGTGTGTGGACCATTCTTGATAGCATCCACGGCCAAACAAAGGTATTATGTTATATTTGTTGAGGACTTTTCTCATAAATGTTGGATATTTTTCATGCAAAAGAAGGATCAAACTTTCACAAAGTTTTGTGAATTTAAAGCATTGGTCGAGAAAGAGTCTAGTAAGAAGGTTAAATATCTAAAGAGTGATAACAATGGTGAGTATGTATTAAATGAGTTTAAGAAGTTTTGTGCAGTAGAAGGGATTAAATGGGAGTTAACGGCGCCCCATAACCCATAAGAGAATGGGGTGGCCGAGAGGAAGAATAGAAGCATTGTAGGGGCAACATGGGCAATGTTGCGTGATCAGAGTCTACCAATACACTTGTGGGCTGAGGCATGCAACACAATGGTTTATGTGCAGAATTGTATCCCACATCAGATTCTTAGGATGAAGACACCAGAGGTGGCTTATTCCGGTAAGAGGCTAGATGTTGGTCACTTCAGGATTTTTGGGTCATCAATATATTTT
Source organism: Pinus taeda (assembly GCA_000404065.3). Taxonomy (NCBI): domain Eukaryota; kingdom Viridiplantae; phylum Streptophyta; class Pinopsida; order Pinales; family Pinaceae; genus Pinus; species Pinus taeda. Next base: position 121,562 of record APFE031513272.1, read on the forward strand.
CATGTGACCAAATATGCACAGAAGAATCTTGAGCCCACAACAAAGTTGGGGATATTTGTGGGGTACACTGATACACCTCACAACTATTGGGTGTACTTGCCTTCCAACAGGATGACAGTGGTTCGTAGGGATGTCAGATTTGATGAGGAGAAGGCCATGTAAGATTCCCTTGAGAGGGAGCTTGAGCTACATGCGTTTGAGGATATTTTAGCTCCTAAGGTTGAGGAGCCTCAGATAGATGTGGAGCGGCCACATGTAGAGGATCCGAGAGTGGAGACATCTACTCATGCAGAGTCTTCTAGAGATGGGAGAAAGTGCACCAGAGAGGCTGACAGGTTATTGCATGATGCATGGGAGAATGTGGGAGCACCCACATCTCAGCATATGCAGAGGAGGTCACCTGAGAGGTACACTGGATGCATGACTCTTATGAGCAGATGTGTTGAGACAGAGCCATCTTCCTTTGAGGAGGTAGTGCAACAACTGGTTTGGGTTGATGCCATGGTGGAGGAGTATGACTCCATAGTTCATAAAAATGTTTAGGATGTGGTTCCGAGACCGAAGGGCAAGTTAGTGGTGAGATCTCACTGGATTTACAAGGTAAATCAAGCTACAGATGGTAGTGTGGAGAAGCATAAGGCCAGTTTTGTGGCCCGTGGCTTTTCACAGGTAGAGGGGATTGACTATGATGAGACCTTTTCTCCTGTTGCAAGGTACTCATTGATTAGATCTATATTGGCACTATTAGCACATATGGATTGGAAGATACATCAGATGGATATAAAGACAACCTTCCTTAATGGCACAATTGAGGAAGAGGTGTACATAGAGCAACCTGAAGGTTTTGATACCTTTGACCATGAGTTGCATGTGTGCCAACTCAAGAGGGCATTGTATGGGCTAAAGCAAGCACCTCATGCTTGGTACACCAGGATCGATAGCTACTTCACCGAGTTGGGTTTCACCAAGAGTGAAGTGGATGCGAACCTGTACCACATAGTGTTGGAAGGTAAATTGTTGATCATAGTTTTGTATGTTGATGATTTGATTTTGAAAGGTGATGATCAGTTGATCAAGTCTTGCAAGGAGGACCTTACAAGAGAGTTTGAGATGAAGGACATGGGGCTCATGCATTACTTTCTGGGCATGGAAGTATGGCAGGCTGATGGGGAATTGTTTGTGTCTCAGGGCAAGTATGCCAACGAGATACTCAGGATATTCTGCATGGAGAGAAACAAACCCGTGTAGACACCTTTAGCAGGTAATTGGAGGAAGGAGGGTGTTTAGGGGAAGTAGTGGAAGCTATTGTTTATAGGCATCTTGTGGGTTCACTCATGTATTTGGTGAACACACAACTAGATATGTGCTATGTAATTAACGAACTTAGTCAAGCGATGGTTAGGCCTACCAAGCTATATTGGAAGGTGGCAAAGCATGTGTTGAGATACCTCAAGGGAACTACTCAGAATGGATTGTGGTACAGGCGAATAGAGGGAGTGAAGCTTCAAGGCTTCACTGATGCAGATTGGGCAGGGACTCCATATGACAGGAATAGCACATTAGGAGGGATATTCAGTATTGGGTCAGCAATTTTTTCTTGGTACAACAAGAAACAAAGATCAGTTGCACTCAGTTCGGCAGAGGCAGAGTACATGGCTGCAAGTCAGACAACATGTGAAGCCATCTAGATGAGGAAGATCCTGGTTGGTTTGTTTGGTCAACAGATGGATCCAACTGTGATTTACTATGATAATCAAAATTGTATCAAACTCCTTGAAAATCCAATTTTTCATGATCAGTCCAAGCATATAGATATCCAATATCATCATCTTCGAGATTATGTATTGAGGTGTATTATGTTATTGGAGTACATTCCCATGGAGGAGAACGATGCTGACATTTTGAAAAAGGCATTGTCAAGATGTAAATTCGAGTTTCACAGAGACAAGATCGAGGTAGTTGATAATCCCTTTCTTGTTAAGAGGGAGTGTTGAGAAATGGCAACAAGATATTCTAGTTTAATTTGTCTTTGAATTAAACTATGAATTAAAATCAAATTCTATTCTCATAACAACTTGTAAATAGTTAATTAAGTTTAATTGACTTAATTACCTTATGAATTTCAAGTTGGAATTCTTTCTGTAGTCATGTATATGTTCTCCCTAAATTTTAGGGATCCATGATGAGTTTATTTGAGTTGTAATTAGATAACTTAGTTTGACTAAGTTATGGTCGGTTAAACAAGTTCTAACTGTTTGTGGAACTAGTAGAGGTCTAGTAGTGAGTTGGTGCACTGGTGCATCCTAAGTGCTACTCCAACTAACTGAAGATTTCCTCATAAGAAACTCATGCATGTCAGTTCAGAGAAAGACCCAATTGAGACTAGAGTGTAGGGACAATGTACTATTAGTTGTAGAATGAATTCCCACTTAAATGTGGGCTATTCTTCACAGGAATTGCGCAAAGGAAATAGGGGCTCAACGGACAATAGAAATTGGCTAAGTGTTGGTCAGTGTGGGCTTGTGAGGCAGAGAGTTGATCATACTTGTGCATAATTGTTCTTGTGAGAACAAGCTTTGTATTATCACTCAGATTTCTTATTAATGCAATAGATAGTCGGGGTTTTGAGCAGTGGCTTTCCCCAAAGAAACAATTGTGTTATGTGTCTTTGATTATCTTCCTCTTGTCGATTATTGTTTTCATTGATTCTTGGTTTTCGTTGTTTAAAGGGTAGAGTATATTCTTGTCTTTTGTTTTAGTACATTACATGAGTCATGAATATAAGGAAAACCTACAAATAACATGTTGGTGGTATGTAACGGGTAATTTTTATCCCATGCTAGATGCCTTTGAGTCTCGAGTCATTAAATTATTTCCTTAAATCAAAGGAAGACGAGCTCTTAGCCAAACAAAAATAATTTAAGGTCACACTCCATAACCAATGTTTATTGATTATTTTATTCCTTGCATGCGGATTTTAAGTGTGTTCAACTATATTTATTCTCTTTAGTGTGTTAAATAATTTCTATTTAACATAAGGAAATTATCATTATATTACGTTAATGTGAGAAATGAGGTGTAGAGAGCTCCATGAAACAACACACAACATGTAAAGTTAATCAAGGTCTAGACTTTATCAAAACAATTAAGGTGAAATGAAAGTAAATAAACACTTGTAATTGGTTCAAAGCCCAAAACTAGGGGTTTCACTTTCGAGAGTAAACATGTAAAGCCAAAAATTGGGTTCCACTTTGGAGAATAATTACATTGAAGAATACAATGCCCAATCTACTGTCGCTAAGGAGCTGTGTAGCCCTAGCTAGAGAACACAACACGCAAATGCCCCTCAGCGGCCTCCTGCTGCTGAGGATTGAGCAAGATGGACTCACCAAAGGACAGAGACCCTCTCTCTGATCACCAACAAGAAAATGAAGGAACAAAAAAAGCTTTTGCCTCTCTCATTTCTGTAATGGGTCCGGCAAAGAATCGACCATGTGTCACTAAGTTTGTTAAAAGATTGGAAGCATCCCTGAAATCTCACTCCCTCCTGCCCTTCCTCGTAAAGCAACTCTGTCTCTGGTGAAGCGTGGATTAGTCAAGTAGTTTACTAGGTTATGGCCCTCGCCCAAGACCGTCCAAAAATGGGTAGAAAGGAACTGGACTGTGTCAATAAATGGGAAAATTTCAATCAGGTTCTGTGGAAGAGGGTACTACACCTTACACTTTGAAACCAAGGAGGATCAAGATTTGATATTTAGGAATGTCCCATACTTTATGGATACAACGGGACTATATCTACATAGATGGACACCGGACTTCGATCCAGAAATGGATGTACCCAAAGTTGTCCCAGTCTGGGTCAGGTTTTCGCATCTTCCCCTCCACTGCTGGGGAGATGATTTAGTTAAAGCTATAGGAAATGTAGTTGGGAAATACATAGATAGGTGTGAGACAAAGGAAAATATGCATGCATGCCCCAGAATTTGTGTAGAAGTGGATCTAGGGAAAGGGCTTCCAGAAGCAATCAAAATCAAAGTGGACCAGTGGACGCATATACAACAACTGGATTATGAACAAATCCCCTTCAAATGCAAGCTATGACATGATATGGCCACTCTGCTAATAGATGTACAAAAAAAAAAGAAAATGAAAATGAAAAGATTGAAGATCCGGAAAACAAATGGGAACAGGTTAAGAGAAAGAAGACAACCAATAAACAACCCACTCATCCTTCTTTGCGTCCTACCATATCTTCTGATCCCCTTCCTTTATCACCAAAAGCAGACAACAATCCTCTCACTAGCCTAAATCCTTTTGAGCCACTGGATCCCTTAGCCCTCCCATCCCCTAGACACAGATCCAGATCTAGATCCAGATCACCCCCCCATACTCTCAACCCCTCATCATCCCCTCTGATCTAAAATACCCATTCTCCTCCCCCTCCCTCGGTAGACAGAATTCTAACAAGAAATCAGTCAAAGGAAGCACTTCCAAATGTAGAATACCAAAAAAAAGCAGGAAGAAAGTCAAACAAAGAGCTGAGGGATGAAGTAGCAGCAAAGGAAATGGCATTAGGAACGCAACAATCTATGGAAACCTTCTTGGGAAGGAGCACAAGAAACAATGAAAAAAACCAACAAAGAGGGAAAGGACCCTTGCACCACCCAACAAGCAAATAATGATAATGGTCTCCTGGAATTGCCGAGGAGTGGGATCATCCTTCAAAGAAAATGCCACAAGAAACATTCTGGCAAAAGAAAATCCAGACATTCTTATGATTCAGGAGACCAAAACAAATAGCCAAGAAATTGAAAATATTAAAAAAAAAAAAAAAAAAAAAAAAAAAAATATGAAGGGGAAGCAATACTGGCAATAGGAGCGTCAGGAGGAATCTGCACAATATGGAAGAAAGAAATCTGGGAATTGATACAACAAAAAAAAGATCAGCACTGGATACAAACAGATCTAATGCAAATAAGCACAAAAGAGAAGTATATTGTCGTAAACATATATGCTCCCAACCACTACAAGGAAAAAGAACAATGCTGGGACACCATAAAAGAAGCACTAAAGGAAACACAAGCTAGGAAAATAATCCTAGGAGGAGACTTAAATTTGGTAAGAAGTATAGAAGAAAATTTTGGAGGGACATATCATACAGGCCCATCCAGGGATGCTCTGGAAGAGATAATGGAACAACACAACTTAATAGACATCCCCCAAACAATGGAAAATACACCTGGAGCAACAAAAGAGTGGGCAAAAGCAACATTAAAGAAAGGTTGGATAGAATTTTGATCTAAGAAAATATAGCAGAAGTGCACAACTCCATCAAATCAAAAATTTTACACACCACGACATCTAGTCATAAACCGGTGGCAATAATTACGGGCAGAATGGAAAATCAAGGACCACTCCCATTTAGATACAGCTCAATATGGGACATCAATACAAAAATTAGTGAATTAATCAAGGAAGCATGGGCACCAAGAGTATCAGGATCACCACAGTATATTTGGAAGACAAAATTAAAAAATTTAAGAGCCAAGCTAAAGGAATGGGCAAGAGCAAACGAAAAAAGAAGAAGAGCTGCAACAGAAAATGGACAACATGCAAATTGAAAAAGAAAGCAAAGAAGAAGGCAAGCAGGATTATCTAAGAGAGGAGATATTTTGGGAAATATACAAGGAAAACAGGAAAGAAGAAGAAGAGGCCAGACCGAAATCTAGAAGCTTGTGGCTCAAGGCAGGGGGATAAAAATACATTTTTTTTCCACAATACTGTGAATATAAGAAGAGCAAGAGAATGGAGGAGGAGGATGAAGACCGCGGCGCGCTCTGAGGCAAACCGCAAGGGTTTCGGCTAGGGCAACTCGAAAACCCTACCCTTGCATCCTGCAGCATTCCGCAGCCACCTCATGATATTCCGACTGGGCCCGATTTTTCAGGGCACAACTGTCGCGGTCACTGTCATCCATGGAACCGGTTAACGAAGACATGGAGACAGAGGAGGAACTCGATTACTCCGAGGACTTGCAAACGTCGCAGATTTTTCCTGACCGCCCCATTTTCGCTCCACCGCCTGAGGCTTCGGTTTCCCTGTTCTCTGGGTCGCACCCCACTCCTTCAGTTTCCATTCCGGTCCCCCCCCCCCTCTGGAACGCCTGAAGGCACTGTCACAACCGTATCACCTGGCCTGGATCTCCTCCCATTATCGCCGGGTACTCTCCGCTTCTTATCTTCTATGATCCCTCCATCGTCGCCTTTCGAATCACGACCCCCATCCACTTCCTTTCCAGCGCCGCCCTCCACATCACAGGCTCCTCCATCATCATCGGGCTTTTCCGCGCATCTCAACTCATCCTCAGGGTGCTTCGAAACCCCTGCGGTCAAAGTCGGCTCTTCTAGGGCAAATCCGCCAGATAGCCTCCCGGATCCCCTGATACATCACCCTTCCACTCCGAGATCGGGTAAAAAGAGAACCAAGTGCTTAAAATCTACCTCGAAGGACATTGCCATTTGGTTTAGTGAAGCCACTGCCATTGCGGAGACCGCAGTCATGGCTAATACAATTCTGGTAGGTCATGTCTGGGGCTGTGCCTACTCTGCTACCAGGTTAACCCAATGGGTTAAAGAAATTTGGGGTGGGATCTTAATGGAGCTTCCCGAAGTACAGGTCCTCTCTCGTGGTTGGTTTGCCCTACATTTCGCCAAGGAGAATTACATAGATCTGGTTCTTGCAAAATTCTGGCACATCGAGATGGCACCGGTATTGCTCAAACGCTGGAATCCCCTGTTCGATTCGGAGAGAGAACAGAATGGTGCAGGGCCACTATGGGTTCGGTTGCCGGGTTTACCCCTTCAATACTGGAACGAAGAGATATTCATCCGCATTGGCAACGCTCTGGGCACTTACCTCAACCACGATCGAACATTCGTAGAATCCAGAAACCGAACCCTAGCTCGGATCCTGGTGCACCTGGATACTAGGGAGGGCCTGGAAGAAAAGATCACACTTCACTGGGGGAGGTATACTCGCGTCCAGATCCTTGATTATGAAGGCGTACCTTTCAGATGTCGCCGCTGTCACCGGGTCGGGCACGTCTTTAAGGACTGTCCGCTCAACCAGAAATGTGCAGATGCTACTGATGCCTCCATTCCCACCCCGCGAGCTTCTTCTCCGGCTGCACATCATGTTCCGGCGGCAAGCATCCCCAATTATATTGCTACAATGGCTCAGGGTACCTCACTTGGGCGTCCCTCTGCTCCTCTCACCAGATCCAGGGCAGTTACATCTACAACATCTGAGGGCACTCCAGGTAACTCTCTATCTCCTCCATTGACTTTATTATCATCATCTCCATTATCTGCACCTTCATTATCTGCTGCTGTTTGTTCGATGCCATCAACCTCTATCATTGCCCCTGTGATCACTTCCATGCTCCCCCCCTCATCACCTGCATCTTCCCTCTCGTCACCCAGGGGCACAAGCCATCCCTACTTCCTGCGGCCTCGTAATCAATCTCAGGGCTCGCAATCCTCACATATTGGTTTGGGCATTATTACACCAGGTCCTTCCTCCCTGCCCTCGCGAGGGAGGAAATCTGATCTTACAAAGGCAATTCGGAGAGCCGGGGCAGAGGTAGCCACTGGAAGGTAATCCACCATAGATGGGGTACTTAGAGCGAAGAACACCCCGGGACACCTTCCCCCATGAAGTGCCTTTCATTTAACTGCAGAGGCCTGGCTAGTGCCTCAAAGAAACTAGCCCTTAAGAGACTGTATGAATCTTCTCCAGTTGATATCATGTTACTGCAAGAAACCCTAGGGCCTGCGGAATCCATTACGGCTGCACTATCCTCTATCTTTCCCGGTTGGCAATTCACAGCTATGGATTCTACAGGCCGATCGGGTGGTTTAGCCATTGGATTCAACCCTGCCACCATCAAAGCACAAGGTTCTTGGGGTGGACCTGGCTTTCTGGGGTTTGATCTTTTCTCTGCGGAGTTGGGCACCACCCTTAGGGTTATCAATATATACGGGCCATGCCAGCAGCGAGAATCCTTCTGGAATAACCTTTTGGGATTATCTATTTTATCAGTCGAACACCTTATCATTGGGGGGGACCTAAATTTTTCCCTAGGTTATGGGGAATCATGGGGAGCCTCTGCACAAATAGACCCCTTGACAACGTTCATGACAGACCTATTGGATAGGCATGACTTGAGTGATGTGCCCATGATCAAGCCTCTTCCCACCTGGAGGAATAGAAGGATCAGTGATGCAGCCCTAGCCCGCAGACTTGACAGATTCCTGATGAAGGGAACATTGCTACAAAGACTACATCATTTCAGACAATGGGTGGGGAATGGGGGTATATTTGACCACCATCCCATATACTTAGTAATAAATGGCCAAAATAAAAAGCCAAAGGCACCATTTAAATTCAATCATGGTTGGCTTCAGGACCCTGCATATATCAAACTAGTAACGGATTTCTGGCCCTTACATCCGATAGACCGAGCTGACTCCCTGGCTAAGGGTTTCTGTGCGAATTTATTACAGCTCAAGGAGCTCTTGATCGAATGGGCTAGGAACAAATACAAGCAGGAGGTCTCTGATCTCTTACGTATAGAAGAGGAGCTCACCAACCTCACGGATGAAAGAGGGCTTGGATTCATATCGGAGACAGACAAATCACACCTTGTGGAGCTGGAAAACCAGAAGCAAAAGATCCTTAAGGAGAGGGAAGAATCTACTCGACTTCGTAGTAGAGCTATCTGGCTTAAGGCGGGGGATGACAATTCTCACTTTTTTCATAATTATGCAAAAGGCAGAAAAGTCAGTAACACCATATGGAACCTCCCCATGCCTGAGGGTGGAGTGGCAGATACCTTCAATAAACTATCTCAGATGGGAACTGCACATTTTAGAAATCTATATAAACAACCCTCGGGCTCCAACCTTGCTGATATCATCAACATTGCAGGACATTTTCCCAGATTTGTGAATGCAGAGGAAGCCGAGAGCCTATTTGATCATGTGTCCAACTCGAGACCACTATCAAGTGGTTCAAAAAGGAACGAAGCCCAAGACCGGATGGATGGACCATCGAATTCTACATTGCCTTCTATGAGATGATCAAATCGGACCTCCTTCGGGTTGTAGAGGAATGCAGATTGTCTGGCTCCATGTATAACGCCATCAACTCCACCTTCATAGCTTTGATACCAAAGTCTGACTCCCCCTCCTCATTTGATGAGTACCACCCCATCTCCCTCTCCAACGTTCTTTATAAAATTATCTCAAAAATCATTGCAAATCACATGTGTCCCATTCTGTCTCGCCACATTGCCCCTCAACAATTCGCCTTCTTGGAAAATCGTCAGATACATGAAGCCATTGGGGTTGCACAGGAGGCCTTCCACTCCATATGGACAAAACAACATAAAGCCATCATCTTAAAAATTGATTTGGCCAAAGCCTTCGATAGGGTAAGCTGGTTATACATCAAAATGCTCCTTATTCATTTGGGCTTCCCTCATTAGTTCATCACATGGATTATGGCTTGTATCTCCACCCCATCCTTCAGTGTGTTGATAAATGGATCGGCTACACCTTTCTTCCATTCTGAGCGGGGTCTCAGACAGGGGTGTCCCCTGTCTCCTCTCCTCTTTCTTATAGTCATGGACAGTCTCAGTCGCCTCATTGAATCTGCTAAGAGAAATGGAGACTTCTGCGGCCTCAAAATATCAGATGACTGGTTCCTAACACATCTCCTATTCGTGGATGATGTTATGATCTTCTTAGATGGTAGTATCTGGGACTCGCGCTCCTTCTCAAATATCATCACTCTTTTTTCATCAGCCACTGGGATGCTGGCAAATCATTCAAAGTCATCTATCATCCTTGCCAGAACCTCTGTAAATGAATCACATCTGGCTCGTCAGCTATTTCCTTACAGCCTACATCCCCTGGACCAGGGCCTAAAGTATTTGGGATTTTGGATCAAACCTATCAATCCAAAAATAGCTGATTGGATTTGGCTAGTGGCCAAGTTGGAAAAGAGGTTAAACATTTGGAGCCACCGTTATCTCTCTCGAGCAGGAAGGATGGTCTTGATTAAGGTTGTTTTGGAAGCCACCCCGGTCTTCTGGATGGCATTGGCATGGATCCCTCGCAGTATCCTATCTAGATTACAGCAAACCTGTAATAGGTACCTATGGAATGGGGCATCAGAGAAGCGCATATTCGCATGGATCGGATGGAAGAGGATCGCCATTCCCAAGAAATGGGGAGGATGGGGTCTCAAGGATGTCCCATCCTTTGCACAGGCTTTGGCTGCAAAGATGGGTTGGACCCTTATCACTGGGGAAAATATGTGGACTCACATGGTATACCATAAATACATATGGCCCCATCAGCTTATGGATTGGATTCGCCTCCCCTCTTGGCCCAAAACTGGGATCTCCTCAGTTTGGAAAGCACTCTTACATGCGTTACCCCTCATCAGAGAAAACTTGATTTGGAGAATCAATGATGGCACTAAGGTCAGGGTAGGGCTGGACCCTTGGAATGATAGTGGGGGCAAACACATCCTACCGGAAGCACTCATCCGGTACCTACACACTCGAGGGATCACTCGCATTGCAGACATTGCAGATCAGCAGAACACCTCCACATTTGAAAAGTGTTGGAAAACTGTGGCCCAGATCAACATTCCGCCACAATGGCACCAAATTTGGCGGTCATACACCTCTGCTCTTACTGAAGCTCACTTCAGAATCAAACAGGGTCCCGATGAGCTCATTTGGTATCCCTCTAAGCATGGTATCTACACCCCAAAAGACGGATATCTCTCCCTTATCTCTCACAAGATCCTGGATCACATCTCCTTTTGGTGGAATTCCATCTGGAAGCTCACGGCCCTCCCAGACAAAAATTATTTTTTTGGTGCATTCTAAAGGGAATTGTCCCCACGGGCGATTACCTCATGCGCCGAGCTGTACATGGGCCATCTTGGTGCATCATATGCCAGCAGGCTGCAGAAACCAGCGTACATCTCTTCCTGAAATGCCCTATTCTGATCCACATCTGGCAGTCCATATCTTCAGACATACAATTATCAGGTAGATGGGAGGGCGAGGACATAAATCTTGTATGGGAAAATTGGTTCAATCAGCACCGAAACTCCAAACTTCAAAGCCTGCCAATTATCATCTGTTGGTACTATTGGCTTGCCCAGAATCGTATGACATTTGAAGATAAAGTAATACACTGGCCTCAGCTCATTGCAAAGATTATTGCTGTATTCAATGAAACACCAGAGCCTGTGCAGCCTAAGACACGCCGACTGCATGATTCGCCTCACATTGATCAAAACCATCCGTGGGCATTCTTTGATGGTGCTGCCCAACTGCAAGGCTGTGGGGGAGGCTTTCTACTCTATAAAAATGAACAACATAACTACAAAGCTAAGCTGGGTCTAGGAGCTGGTTCAAATAACTTCGCAGAGCTCATCACCCTTCGCCATCTTCTACATTTTGCATTGAACCATGATTGCTTGCATCTGAACATATATGGAGACTCAAAGATTATCATAGATTGGTTCAACAATATCACCACATGTCATACACACTCACTCAGCAGTATATTGGATGAAATTTTTATATTGAAGGCACAATTTACCGATATATCATGCCATCACATTTACAGGGAACACAACAACTGTGCCGACCAACTATCCAAGGAGGCCACGACACTTCCCAGAGGCGAGTGGATGATACAGGAGCAGCGGGGCGACAATGCATACCAGTATTACCACCGTCCATACATAGATGCACAGTACCACAGGGCAGCCAACCCATGATTACATGTTTTTGATCTAATATATATTTTTTGAACTGATTGTATATAGCTGAAAATGAACACTACTGATAGCCCTGCGTGGCAGCATACATATATGACTACACAGAACATCGTAGAGATGTATTTTTGCTCTTTTTTGATATTGTATAGAAAACTACAGATACTGCTATTTTGGCAAAAACATATAGCATATGCTATCTGCATCTACAACATGTAAATTTTTCCAATTAATGAAAAGATTACGATTTTTCCAGTGGAAAAAAAAAAAGAGAGCAAGAAATCAGATAGAAAAATACAAGTTGAAGGTCAAGAGGTCAAAGGTGCGGAGGATTTAAAAAAAGTAGCCCACAAGCACTCTAAAAATTTACTTCCAGCCAAAGAAGAAACGGTTGAATATGAAAATTTCCTACAGCACACAAAAAAAAATAAAAAAAAGACCAAAATGTAGAAATGTGCAAAGAAATCACAGGAGAAGAGGTAGTGGTGGCTATATGGAGCCTACATCCAGACAAAGCCCCAAGGATAGATGGTTTTACAATAGCATTTTACAGATTTCATTGGCATACAATCAGAAAGTATTTCTTAAGAATGGTGAAGAATGTCTTCAAAAAAAAAAAGGAAGCAATACAAAATCCTCCTACCTTGCTCTAGTCCCAAAAGAATCCAATCCCTCCACTTTCAATAGGTTTCGTCCCATCTCTCTTTGTAATTCTTCTTATAAGATCGTAACAATAATAATTGCAAATAGAATCAAGGAAGTGCTTCCAATAATCATATCTGAAAATCAAGGAGGATTCGTGCCCAACAGGCAAATCATAGATAATGTAATTATTGTACAGGAAGCTGTACATTCCAGTATACTAAGCAAAGAAAAACGAATCATAATCAAATTGGATATGGAAAATGCATTTGACAGGGTCAGCCTTCCATATCTAATGGCAGTTCTCAAGAAACTTGGATTCTCAAGAGAAATAACAGAAGTCATCTAAGCGTGCATCTCTACCCCTTGGATTGCTCCTCTCATAAATGGAAGGCCCAACGAATTTTTTCAAGGCACAAGAGGCCTCAGGGATTAACTTCTGAAATCCTCAATGTCAAGGGAACAACACCAACAGACTATAACTCTCTTCAACAAGAAGAGCAAGATTGGCTCAACAAAGCCATAATAAATAATAATGGACAAAAAGGACAAAGGAGGACAAATTCAGGAAACAGTTGGAAAATGAGAATGAGTGAAGAGGAACTCGCAAATTGGAAAAAAAATCAAAAAAGACATTGCCTTTACTTTGATGGGGCCTCAAAACATAATCATGGAAAGGCAGGGGCAGGGGGAATAATTCTTGATCTTGATGGGAAGGAAAATGTCGCATATGAATGGGGACTTGGAGAAGTCTCAAATACTAAGGCCGAAGCCTACAACTTGTTGATGGAAACAAGAATATTAATAAAAAAGAGAAATACAAGATCCCATAATAATAGGAGAGTCAGCCATAATAATACAGGCAATGGCTCGACATAAAAATTCAAGCAATGAGTTCATGAGCAGAATATATAGGAGAATCAAGAAGAACTTAGAAGGTTCTGGAGATGTAATCTTCAGACATGTCTTACGAACCCACAAACAACAGGCAGACTATTTTGCAAATCAAGTAGTGAAAAGAAATGAAATGAGTGTTCGGGAAAACCAAGAGGAATATCACAACTCTGTTCCATAATCATCATCAAAAGATCATGAGATGTCCATCAAAAATGGAACAAAGCACACTTATAAAAGAAATAAATTAAAAAATTAGCAGTCAGAAATCAATAAAAAGTATATCTCTGCAATGACAAGCAAAAAATCACGAGAACTCAAGGGAAACATCATAATAGTTAAAAAAATCGCATAGTGATGGCAGCAAGGACGATCACAATCTTGGTCACAAGAACCAAGCAGTAATCCATCACATCGACGGAAGACCACGGGTTGCCCCCAACCTCTACAAAAACAGATGGAATTTCAACATAGCATGCAACTCCAGCACAAGGCAAAGTCGTATGCTTGAAGTGCTCCTCATCTCCCCTGTTCAGCTCCCAGTGTCGTCGCCCTTCCTAAGCTCCTCCCTACCTTCGCTTCTTAGTCCATGAATCCCACATTCTGTTATCTCCTTCAAACTGCCACCCACCATTGCTGCGCAAGTCCTCAACTACCATCCACTCTCCCTCATATCTGATCACCCCCGCCTATTAACTCCTCCTTCCACATCCGCCCTTCTCCCTGACTATCATAAGCAGGCCTTGGCCCTTCTCTCTGATTGTCATATACAAGATAACCAAGCTACAACAAGTAGTAAAGTGCACGACAAAAGACAAGCAAGCAGCAATAGCAGAGGAAGGATTATCTCAGGCAAAACAAGATATAGGAAGCACAACAATACAAGGAATAGCAAGCAACATAAGAGGAAGAAGAAGAAAACAAATCAAATGGAATTCAACCCCATTGAAAATTCAACAAGGAATGATGCATGTCCAACATGCAAAGCGAACAAATTTATGATTCATTGACTACAAGAGTCACTCAAGGATATCGAGAACGAAATGAGAATGAAGTATAGCTACCAGAAAAGGAACATGGAAATGCAGAAAGAAGAGATCATGGCGCTAAAAACTAAATGCAAGCATCTAGAAGAAGCAGTGGCATATTACAAAAACAATACTATGAGTAATGAAGGAGAGAACTCGGTCAACTATGACAAGAAGAAACAACCATCTCAGGAGAAATCAGTCTACAAGCCATGAAAAAGTCTCAGAGAATCCATGATATGTAAATTTGCTTTATTAGTAGGTCAGTATGTTAGGCAATACTCAAGAATAGTCACAAAAATATATGAAGTCTTGAAATCATGCATAGGATAAGTGACTCACTCCCATCTCATTGCTTAGTTTCCTTTTATGCTATAGCCGATTGCAATAGGAGCTTGCTCTATCACAGCTTTTGGTAATATATCCACTATCCGACCTTGTTAAAAAAACAAAAATTACATTGAAGAATATATGGATTCATTTAGTAATTTGAGCAAATCTCAACCTTAGAGGAAATGGTTTTAGCCTTTTAAATTATTGTCTTCTTCCATTAATCTTCTTTGCTCCATAGGTCGCCTTTTTTCACACTTATTATATGCATAGCTAAAAATAAATAATAATAATAATAAAATGGTGTAAATGAAATACTACTTCAATATTTTTTCTTTGTACATTGACATTGTCTTCAACATCTTACTATGTACACTAACTACCCCCTACATTAGAAAAAAAACATGAACGAGGGTATGTAATGTGGATAAGGGTTTAAATTATGCATCGTTCATCTATCTCTTCATATGTTTGCGATCTAATTGTTTGAATTAGATTGTGCTTTCTTCTATAATTTGCATGATATACGAATGTCCCTACCAATGTCTCTAGAACATCCCTGTGTATTCCAAGAACTTCTTGTCATCTAGTAGCACTAAATCTCTCTACCCAAATATCTTAAACTCTATATTTTGGTCATGCCATGTTTTTTATCTGGTATTTTTAACTAATTGATGATACCATGTTTTTTTTAACTAGTTGATGATATCTCATGAGGAATCAATCTTCCTCCAATTAAACTAGGGTATTGAATCTTTCTTCCAGTGTAGCCTCTTTCGTCATCCAAATAGAAATAACTGTCCACCAACTAAAAAAGAACATTATGTTAACATGGTTTCCTCCTTCTCATAAACCAACTTAAAAGGTGTATGCTTTGTCAAGGATTTGTAAACAATACAACAAGCCCAAAGAAGTATAGGAGTTATCTTATCTTGATCATTACGATGGACTACATAAAATATTTTTCAAACTTCATTCCAAAATCTTGTTAAATTCATGAGTAATGTCATTTGATAAAGATGAAATAGAGTATGTTGCAAAGGATGCAAATCAACAACATATACAAGAAGATAAAGGAAAAAAAAGTTTGAAATTACACCAGGGATGACTTTTGGGTCACATAAATTTATTATATTCTCCAAACAACTGGAAGATCACACAACTTTGCCTTACATGGATCATGCATGCCTTGTTTACAAGAAAGATATCCAATAGAGATTATAATACAAACAATAAAATATATTTGTGGTGTCTAGTATTGTTGAGATGGTGAATAGTATGGTAATTAGGTGGTTGAGTTGGCTAAGGGACAGTGGTAGATCAAGTTTACTATTCCAATACTCCCCCTTGGGCTTGACTTCCTAGCTTTCCCAAATTTATAATACCCAAACTTTCTCTTAGGTGTTCAAAACTCTCTTTTGTAAAGGTGTTGTGAAGTTATCAACATATCGACCTCAAAACCTACAAAGCTCGCCATTTTGAGGAGTTCTCTTATGAAAAGATATTGTGTATCGTTGTGCTTCTTTCATGAAAAGCATGATTTTTTTATAATTATATTGTTGAGTTATCGTCATAGTAAATCTTATTGCTCCTCCCTACTCTTACATGAAAAATGACATTATTCTTCACATCCATATTGCTTGACATGATGTTGATGTTGCTACTACATATTCTACTTGTGCTGTTGAAAGAGTAATAGTGGATTATTTTTGGGAAGCATGTGATACCACTCTTAAATTAAGATGAAAAATAAATATGGACATACTCTTTATGCCATTGATGTTTCTTGCAAAATCACTTTCTATGTAACCAACCAATATGAAACCATCTAATGTTAAATACAAGATTCCATAGTCTCATGTTCCACTAACATATCTCAAAATTACTTTCCCTATTTATCAATTTGAGTCTTTTTGTGTCTCCATGAACCTTGAAATCAAACTTACTACATGCATAATGCCATGCCTTGTCAACATAAAATGCATTAAATTATCCATTAGTATCTTGTACAAAGTTGAATATGCATTTGTGCCCTTATCTTCCTTACTCAATTTCAATATTGTTGCCATAGGTAGATGTTGGTTTGTAATTCAACATCACAAACCTATTTAAAACATCATTTGCATATTTTTTTTTAAATCAAAATTTCTCCATTTGTCTGTCTTACTCCTATACTACAAAAATATTTCATTAAGCACAAAATTACCACCTAAAATTCTTTTCTCATTATCGATTTGAATGACTCAATCGACATGTTTACTATGAATATCAAGTCATCAAATATAACCATACAATTAAGATCCCACCTTGATGTAAAGAGTTTATTCACTATTACATTTTATAAAGCCATTTTTCAAGAACTATGAATCAATGCAATTGTACCAAGCTATTTGACTTTGCTTGAGATCATACAAAGTTTGCTTCAATCTATCAACTTTACATTCATGACCCAAAATCTGATAGCCTATTTATTTCTACACATATACTTCTTCATGCAATATCCCATTTTGAAATGTTGTTTTGACATCCATCTGATAGCCATTCAACTTATGTTGAGCCAACAGTACTAACACTGATCTATTTTATCTAGCCTGGCTACTAGAGAAAGAGTATCATTATAATTAATCCTACGGTATTGTAAAAAAACCTACTCAAAGTATCCTTGCTTTGCACTTCATTATATTCCCATCGACATTAAGTTTTGTCTCATAGACTTTCTTCACACCAATAGCATACATTCCTTCAAGAAGATTCACTAATAACCAAATTTGATTTTTCTCATTTCTCCATCCATGTCTTTTTGCCAATTTTTATTCTCAATTGCTTCTTCAAAACATATTGAATAAACAACTTAAAATATTGCAAAATCATAACTTAAATAATCACCATGTTTATCTTGAGTTACATCATATATTTCACGTAGATTTATTGTCTTCTTTGGATTTTCATCCAATCCTTGGCTATGATTGGAGTGGCATCTAGGTGTTGACTAATATATGGATGCAAATTGAGTGGTTTTATCATACTTTATGGACTGGAACTATTGTTGGATAGAGTTTCTACTTGAACATCATCTTCATTGAATTCTCTTATCTTAAATAGTTGTTTTAGTTATATATTTCCACTCCAAAACCATTCTCCATGTTTGAGAAACTTGACATCTCTATGGATTATAATATTCTTTATGATGGAGCTATACAACTTATATGTTTCTCAATGCTCATTGTTGATCTGAATGTTGGGAAAACTTGTTAATTCTATGCAACCTCCCTCGTTAGTATTAAAAATGTGTTTAGGATCGTCTCAAATTAACCAAAATGTGAGGAATTATGTGTCAAGTATTGCGTGTCTTTTATGAGCAATTTATGAGATTAATTAGTTGTTTAAAATGTATATACAACAAGTAAATTGTAGAGAAATAAAACACAACAAACTCATAAACACAAAGCTGATAAAGGAGTTCACCCCTCCTGGGCTACATTTCCTTGGACCTACTTTAATGGCTATGCCCTCTTTGGATTAATGGTCAATTCTATGATTACATGCACATACAGTGCTCCAATGGTTATGAAACCTGCTCCATTAAATGACTTTCCAAGCTCTGCAATTAGACTTCAACTGATCTAGGCTTGACCTCCTCTCTTAGTGGCCCTAGGCTCCCTTAAACTTCAATGTAGCAAAATCGTGTACAAAAGTGCCTTTCTGCCTTTGCAGTGCTTCCATTTTGTTCAAAGCATCCAAATCATCTAGGAATGACTCTTTCTGAGCCAAAATTGATTGAATAATGAAGAATTTATGGTCTCTTCAGTTTTCCTTAGGAAAACTCCGCCGAATATAGAGAAACTCCAGTTAACCCCACCAAAAATGGAGCAAATGCCAAATTTATCGGACTTGCCAAACTTCCACCAAGTTAAACCATAGTTAATTAAGGATAAGCATGGTTAATGAGCACTAATGCCGCTTAGCGCAGTAATCTTGTGGTTAGCGTTAAGCGTTGGCTTATGGTTTTGTAGTGTTGGTCATATGGGGAGGGGGCTAGCCCGCAGGGTTCACTCCTTACCGCCAAACTTCATCACATTGTTAGGGTCCTATAATAATAGGATTCATAATTTTGAATTGGCTATAGTTAGTCTTGTAATATCGTACATACTTTTGTTTTCTGTAAAATGTTTTCCATATTAAAAATTAAAAAATGTAAAGAGGGTATGTCCGAAAAGAATAATCAAAAGACAAAAAGAAAGAGAAAAAGATAATAATAAAAAAGCGAAAGATATGAACCCTAAAAAAAAAAGATCATGAAAGTGTGCAAATTCAAATGCCACTACTTTTTACTTTACTATATAAAATAAGATTGTGTGCAGCTTTTCAGAAATGCCACAATCCATGATGGTCAAATAGCTTAATCTTGACTCATTCATGCTTTAAATTTCATGTTGATAGATAGAGAATAAAGATCTAGCCAAACTGTTTAACCTTGGCAAATCAATAGTTAGGTAGAGAATAAAAATGAGCTCATCAGTTTAATCTGAGCCATTGGAAGTTATAAGGTTAGAAATAGATAGTTTGCTTATCAAAAGAAAAGGAAATAAAGGTCGGCAAGCTCAAATGTACCCAATAAATGAAGATAAAATATTAGGATAAATAAAGGGTAGGTAGAAGAAAGGTTGCAGATGCACAAGGCTACTTAGTCAAAAGCACATTTATCATGCTTAATCCTATGTTTCATGTGCAGGAGGAAATGTGAGAAAGAAAAGATATTCACAAGCTTGTTTACTAATTTCCCCTCATTTCACTACACCCCCACATCCTTATTTGCTAATTTCCCCATTATCCCTTCATCACTTATAAATCCCCTTTTCCCCTCATTTTGACCTTTACCCCTTGGTTTCACACATTCCCCTAGAAATTACCCTTCAGAAATCATCCCCCCTTCCCAAAACCCTTTTCCCTAGTGTGAAACCCATTCCCCATTACAAATATCACTTCCCCCTTATTAATTTCCCTTTTACCCTTGAAAACCCACAAAACCCATTTATCCTAAGTTTTTATGCCCCTGCTTTATCTAATTAACTTCCCCGCTTCATATTTCCCCGACACCCTTTTTTAACCCACCAACTCTTGGTGTAGTTAAAAAACCCTGCCACCTGAACCATGGTCCCACCTTAATTAACCATATGTTCATATTAAAAAACCCGACATTATGCGTTAATTAATTACAATTATCTGCAATTAAATCCCAGGCCCCGCAAATCCCTTTCTTAATTCCCTCTGTGCAACTCAACTATATGATAGCCCTCCAATCTCCTGCCCCCAGATCCGACGATGTACAGCCATATCGCGCGGGTTCATCGTCCAATCGACAACAACCCGAGAGCACGCGAGATTCATGGTTTTTCCTGGGCACTGTTCTGCTACGTGGCGGCACTAGGCTAGATCGCGTTCTCATGAAAATTACCACCTCCCCACCTAAACCAAAAACTACCCACTGTTGATTTATTATTTATGCGCCAAAATGTGACCGTTACCCATTAAAAGGCCGAAAAAGCCCCAATTCGCTCTTTTCTTGCATTCTCACTATAAACTGTTGCTTAGCCATTTGCGACACCCTGAAACCTTTGCGACCAATTTGACCACCCTCTGCTGCCTGAAGATGCTCCAGATACCTAATTTAAGCAACCAGTTGACAGTTGAAGCCACAATACCCTCTGCATTCACCATTGAACCCAATTTGAAAGCCAGACCGCTAATTGCCAGGTATTCTTGGGAAAAAACAGAACGACCCTTGAATTTGAAAACGTACAGTTTAAATTGAAACGGTTAATCAATTGAAATTAATTAAGAAACTTGCCTAAATTGAAGAGAAATTTATTTGTATACCCCAAACCCTTCTTTTACAGACTGTAACTACCCTCCCACTCTATCAGAGCTTCTAAACCTCACTCTTGAAACCACTACAAGACTAATTCAAATCTGTAAACCCAATTATGGCTTCCCAAATCTTTCTGGATGTGAGACCTCTGCAAACCCCTCACCTGGGCATCGAACACCTTGCATTAGCATACAAAGATTTCCAAATAAAGGACACAACTTCCCCTGCCTACCTTCTAAAGCTCCACTACTGGAGTAAAGACAAATTCTTGAACCAGAACGATGACATTCACCTTTGGGAGTCTAATTTGCCAAGTATTTGTTTCCAAAAGTACACCCATTCCCAGAAATCATCTACTTCTATCATGCTTGCTACATTTCCAGCAAAAGAGCCATTGTCACCCCTGACCAACAAGTGTTATTCACCATCACTGCAGAATCCATTAACCAAATGATGCAGGTCCAACCAAGCCCAAATGAGACCCCACTTTCTATTAGAGACTTGTTGGACCTCTATACCAAGTTAGACCTTCCCAAAATAGCCCAAATTTTCCAAACTTTCATCGTAGAGGGCTGTCATACTCCTACAAAAAGTCCTCCATGTGTTGCCACCTTTTTTTCTGAGAGAGGCAAACAAATCATAACAATGCTCTCCTGCATTCTAAGATACACTACATATGAACATGTGGGTGAAGTTGTCCTAGCTTTCCTTACCATCTTTAGCCCAGGCAAACCTCCTGTTATAATTTACAACTATGCTCAGTTCATAGTAGATAGGATGCATGAACAATTCACCAGACTACCTACTGAGAGAGTCTTCAAGCACTCATCTGTATTGTTTCATATGTTCTTGTACTACCAGTCAGATAGATTCCTTGACAGCATTCAGAAATTGGACACCAAAGTCAATCCAAGGTCAGTTATATATTGGACACCCTTGATCCAAAAGTACTCCACTATATTCACTTACAAGGACTTTATTCATTTTTCCATCCAGTTATGAATATGCTAACCAGTAGCCCTCAGCCCAAAATCAGTCAAGAGATCAAAAGGGTGTTACATTTGGCAAAGAACAGTAAGGTGGGAGACTGGTATTTGTACCAGAACCACACAAAAATAAGAGTTTATGGATGCCAACTTGCCTCTTACAAACTGCCCAAATACCTCCCCATGAGAATATTTGCACTAGAATACTTTAGGTAGATTATAAATTCTGATGAAGTAAATTTCCTAGCAGCTAGGAAGAAAACCCAATTCAAAATGAAAAATCAATTGGGCCGCTTCATTTGTAATACCAAAGGAGCTAGATGAGAGGCTGATAAGATTTTGCAACAAATGAAATTCAAGAGCAGCTTTATGTGGCAGTATGACCCTCATGGAGTCATAAATAAGCTAACGCTCAAGGTCAAATTGGGACCTTTCATCCATCATCCCAGACCAGACATTGAGAGGTTTTCCAACCAATCAGAATGGTTGGAAAACACTCTAATAGACATGGATAGTACTGTAGTTGATGTAGAGAATACATTGATTGATGTAGAAAAACAGCTTGATACAAGTTCCTTCCTGCAGGTTCCAGAACTAGGAGAACCAATGAATATTCCTCCTATTTTACAAACTCCACTAAATGAAGACAAGAATCCAAAGAGAAACAGGGAAGAAGGTTCCAGTTCAGCTATAGAAACCATAGATGAATAGTTCGAGATCAGTTACGGGAAGAGGCCCAAGCTTAATCCTGTAATTGAACAGGAAGACACCATTGACTCAGTGGAAGTCACTAACACTCATACAATGGTGGAAATGAGCAAAGGCACATTAGCTTCAGGAGAAACACACCAACCCTCAACATCAAACACTCAACTTATTGAGAGACAGCTCAATGTTGAGGTTTCTTCATTCACCAGGCCTGTGGATAAAGATAAGGACATCAAAGACAGATACAAGGAAATCAAGTTGAGGAATGAGAAGTTGAAGGCTGAAACTTATGCCCAATACTTCAAGCCAGTAGACTGGACTGAGTAATAAAGAGACTGCATTACAGGATTCATGTGTTGAGCTATTATAGTGAAGTATTTTCTTTGTCAAATTTGTTATTTTCTTATGTATCTCACAAACTTAAATGTTATCTAAAGTTGAATGAATTAACTGGAAATTTATCTCAGGATTTGTTTAAGTACACACTATTTTGAATAGTTGATCATTTCTATGTTTTCTTCTGATATCCAGATATGAGAATCCTTAATTTCTCTCCCATCCCGGTTGACCTCTTTCACTTTGTTCATAATCCAGCCTAAGGAACCCTTAATTTCTCCTTGGATCTGATTGAAAACCACTTCACCATCCGGCCTTGAAATCTGAAGTAACTCAGCTACCTTGCCCTGTAGACACTATTTTTAGAGCTTGATCTAGTCTCGTTTGTTTGAAATTTGACCCCATAGCCCAATGGTAAAAGGCACCCCTCTATCCATCTAAGTAAGTGATCCCACCACTAAATCCAAATCAAAACCCAAGTACAATCATAACTAGCCTAAAATCAATTAACTAAACAAAGTTAAATCATAAATAGAGGGCCCTCTTAGAGCATTAGGAAGTCTAGATTAATCTCCAAAGTAGGTTTGTGGTTACCTCTATCATTTATTTCTCTAACAACTCTAAAGAAAATTTGGAGTGATAACAGGCATAACATTTAAATAATACCTTAAACCTTTAGTTGTTAAGTCATAAGGTGTGGCATAGTAGTGGAGTGTGGGGCTTGTGTGGGCGAGGTCATGAGTTCGATTCCCTGCCCCACCAAAACAAAATTTTACCCGACCTTTGAGAGGGCACGTGGCGGCCTCTGGGCTTGCCACGTGTCAGCCTCTCATTGGTCCACCTAAAAATACACTTGACCAATTACATGCCAACAATTGTCGAAATCCGATTGAGCCACTTGTTATAATATTCCAATGAATATTCTTTTTACTGACTGGGCTATATAGATGCCTTGTCAGCATTGCAGTCAGTCTGTACCCAAAATTTTCTTGTTTTACAAAGCAGACAAAAGTCTCTATATTTGTCATACGAGCTCAGTTTTGAGTGAAATTAGTTGCGTTGGGATTGTATCGCAGAGAAGGACGCATTCATTCAGGTTTTGAGCGATTCTGAGCACTTTGATTTATGAGCAAACTTTTGCCCCTAATCCGGATTCCGATCATTCCTTCCCATTGACAGGCTTTTAGACCCACAAAATCTGGTTTTTTGGTAAGAGTTGAATACTATTCTCCTTCCTAAGTTCTATCAATTGATTCAACTTAGAAAAATCTCCATGACAACCACTTGGGTTCACTAACATGCCTTGTCTTGCAAATGGATTGACACTTCAACCAATGTTCTCCTTTTGCTGCTAACCTAAGCCAAAACTTGTTGGCTGCTTGCTGATTAAACACCTTGCTGTACCGAAGTGATCCCTTGGTGCTTGGAAATCTGACTGATGGCCTTCCCATTGAGAATCATGTTCCTCCTATGCAATACATGCATTCGATGCAAGCTTCTACTTGGAAACCACTTTTCCAAGTTAAGCCCATCTAAGTGAAATACAACAATGAGTTCCAATATCAATAATAACAAGAAAATAGATGACCATTATTTTACCTCCACGGTTCCAAATTCCACATATGGAAGAATGTATTCACCATCTCTTTCGCTTCTTAGCATCAACACATCAAATGATCTACAATGGCTGCAATTTTTTTTGGCATTTTTGTCCACTTTCGCTTCTTGATTCCATCATCCTCCAGTATTAACATGCTTCTCATGCCATGATTTGAGAATTAAGGCTAATCATGAGCCTCTTGATCAAGCGTAGACCTACCAAAATCCTATGACATCTTGTCAGAAGAAACACCATTAACCTTGAAAAACACTCATGCAAGAATATAACTTGACGACCTCTTCCTTTTGGTTCTTCAAAGCAACAAATGTCACATCATGTGAACATTGCCATGTACTCTTACATATTGGTGTAGAAACCATCGACTAAACACAAGTCGAAAAAACATGCTTCTTCAAAGCAACTGACTTTCAACTCAAGCAAAAGCATGTACAACAACTTGACGATTTACAACAAGAATTCCACACTCTCATGAAACAATTCGTCACATCTCCCTTTCATCTTTGGAGATACAATCAACTCTTCCAAGTTGATATAACATACATGTAACAATCAATCGACAACACAAGCCAACACTCATGCATGTGAAAATGATCAAAATTCTCAAGTTGACAACATACATGTTAACAAAGCAATCAACCAACACAAGTCAATCACTCATGCATGTTCAAACACAATGAAAATATTAAAAATTTCATTGTTCACACACAAAATTTCATGCATGTATAACAATTCTCAATTCTCTCACAAGTACAAGAATCCCATTGGTATGTACGAGTACTTAAAGAGCTAAAATGACGAAATTTGCTGCAATAAAGTGAGTCAACATACTCCACTTTCAAACACCTTCTTGGCGTAAATATGCAAGTTCAAGAATGCAACATGCATGCAAATTTGTAGTTGCAATTTGTCATATTTTCTGCATCTAAGTGAGTCAACCTAACTCTACTTTTCCAACATCTTGCTTCATGCAATATGCAACATACTTTCAGGAGAAAAGAAATGCATCCAAATAACAAGGAAATGCATCAATAAGGCAAGATATGCATCAATTATCAAAAGAAATGCAAGGCTCGGTTAAGAAATCTATCTCTTTCCAAACCATTTCAATGGTGCTTCTTTCACCTGCGCTTCATCATGTGTATCATCCTAACCCACATCAATTATGGAATCCTCTTTTCCATTCTTTCCAAAATCTCTCTCCACCTTCTTCAAATGTCGTGGATGACTTGTTGGATGCAAAGTCCAACACTTGTCTACAAGATGACCCTGCTTATGGAAATAAGTGAAAAATAATTGCATCTTCTTTTCAACATGGTTTCCATTATCCAATGGACCTTTGGATTTCCATCTCTTTTGTTTTGAAAGTTTCCTGTGTATGGCTATCCTCTTCCAACACCTCGAAATAGTATGGTTATTCAAACCACAAAAGGAACATGTAAATTTCTCCAAATCTTATGTGAATATTTACCATGTTTATCACAATAAAAAGAAACTTGATTAAAGGTATATTTATACCTTGCACATTCATCTTTATCACCTTCTTGAGGAGGTGAATTTGATGAGGTAGTGACTCTCTTCGAAATACCAACAATGGTTTCAATGACCTTAGAGATTTCAACATCCTCTTGTTTTCCATTTCCACTAGTTGCATGCTTATGGGCATCTTCTTGCAAAGTGGGTATAAAACTTTTGCATTCCTCATGAACACAAACTTCCCAAGCTTGAGGTAATGAACATGTAATGAAATTCCTTCTTGGAACACCTTCATGTGCCTCCTTGGCTTTGGAGCATTCTCCACCACATTGTCCATAACCAAGACACAAATACCTAGGCCTTTCCTCAACAACAATTGGCTCAATTATGCCTTGTGCACGTTTTCCTAGCCCTTTAATTTCATAGCCCATCTTCATCAATAATTTGGACCCTATTCCTCTAGTGTGTCTTTCTAAATCACCAAAAAATCATTTTGAGAGGAAATTGAAGATAAACTTGAATTGCATACCTCATTTTCATGCACATACTTGGCTAGGGTTTCCTTGGCATCATGGAGTTGAATCTCCATCTCATGCATCTTTTCAAGAAGCTCTTGCTTCTCCTCTTTCATGGCCATCAACTCCTCTTGAAGTATAGTGTTCTCCTTCCTATCTTCATTCATCTCTTGCACCATATCTCTCATGATGATAAGCTTTCACAACATCTCTAAATCAAAGAGTCTTGCTAAGGAGGATGGATTAGAAACACCACTTGTTGAAGTTGTCAGCACACTTGTAATGCATCAAAAAGCTTCACAAATCTTGAAAAGTTTCTCAACAAGGAAGCATCTCAGATCATCTCCCTTCTTTAGTTTTCACACATAAACTTGCACTCAGTTAAATTCTCCTTGCACAAATAAAGAACCAATAGCTAATTTTGTAGCTAACCTTGGCAAACCATCTTAGGGTTAAAATGGGCTAACCTCCCTCTGATACCAACTTGATCTAAATGTTGGGAAAACTTGTTAATGCTATGCAAGCTCCCTCATTAGTATTAAAAATGTGTTTAGGATTGTCTCAAATTAACCAAAATGTGAGGAATTATGTGTCAAGTATTGAGTGTCTTTTATGAGCAATTTATGAGATTAATTAATTGTTTAAAACACATATACAACAAGTAAATTTCAAATAAATAAAACACAACAAACTCATAAACACAAAGTTGATAAAGGAGTTCACCCCTCCTGGGCTACATCTCCTTAGACCTGCTTCAATGTCTAGGCCCTCTTTGGATTAATGGTCAATTCTCTGATTACATGCACCTACAATTCTCCAATGGCATTTCAACCTGCTCCATTGGATTCAGAAGACCCAAAAACCCCAAAAATGACTTTCCAAGCTCTGCAATTGGACTTCAGTTGATCTAGGCTTGACCTCCTCTCCTGGTGGCCCTAAGCTTCCTTAAACTTCAACGTAGAAAAATCACATACAAAAATCCCTTTCCGCCTCTGCAAGATGTTCCATTGTGTTCAGAGCATCCAAATCATCTAGGAATGACTCTTTATGTGCCAAAATTGGTCGAATAATGAAGAAGTTATGGTCTCTTCAATTTTCCCTAGCAAAACTCCACCAAATCTTGAGAAACTCGAGTTAACCCCACCAAAAATGGAGCAAATGTCGAATTTATTAGACTTGCCAAACTTCCACCAAGTTAAACCGCAGTTAATTAAGGATAAGCATGGTTAATCAACATTAATCTCGCTTAGCGCATTAATCTCGTGGTTAGCGTTAATCGTTGGCTTATGGTTTCACTGTGTTGATCATATGGGGAGGGGGTTGGCTCCTTACCTCCAAACTTCATTGGCATAACATTTAAACAATACCTCAAACCTTTAGTTGTTAAGTCACAAGGTGTGGCATAGAGGTAGAGCATGAGGCTTGTGTGGGTGAGGTTCCGAGTTCGATTCCCCCGCTTGCCAAAACAACATTTTACCCAAACTTTGAGAGGGCACGTGGCGGCCTCTGGGCTTGCCAAATGTCAGCCTCTCATTGGTCCACCTAAAATGCACTTGACCAATTACATGCTGACAATTGTCGAAATCCGATTGAGCCACCTATTGGAATATTCTGGGAATATTCCTTGAAATGTTCTTTTTACTAACTGGGCTATACGAATGCCTAGTCAGTATCCCAGTCAGCCTATACCCAAAATTTGTCTGTTTGACAAAGTGGACATAAGTCTCTATGTTTCTCATACGAGCTCGTTTTGAGTGAAACGAGTTGCGTTGGGATCGTATTGCCGAGATGGATGTGGCCATTAAGGTTTTGAGCGATTCCATGCACTTTGGTTTTTGAGCAAATTTTTACCCCTAATCCAGCTTCCAATCAATTGTATCCTATGAAATATATCATTCTCCTTTATAATCTAACTTTTCCCTATTTTCATTGGGAATATGTGCATATCCAATGCACCTAAACACTCTCAAATGAGAACCATTGTGTTTCTTATTACTCCATGCTTCTTATGGAACTTTGTACCTCATATTCTTTGTGGGGCAATGGTTCAAAATATAAATTTCACAAGTAACAGGTTCAATGCAATAGTCATTTGGTAAATGTTTAGATTTCATCATGTTTCTTGCATCTTCATGATTTCTATATTCTCCATTTATTGAATACTATTATGATGTGGTGTGTATGCAATAGTGAATTGTCTCTCGATTCCATTTGCTTTGCAAAAACTTGAAAAGTTATGAGACACAAATTCTCCATATTATATATATATATATATATATATATTATATAATATATATATATATATATATAATATATATATGTCTTCAAAACTTTTAATGTAGTGTTCACTTTGCTCCTTGACCAAGGCTTTAAATTGCTATAAATTTTCAAAAAGCTTCTAATTTGTAATTTAAAAAATATACCCAAATATTCCTAGAATAATCATCTATAAAATTCATGAAATATAAACAATTACCAATATAAGGTGTTGGCATGTACCCACATAATTTGAATGCACTATTTCAAGCTTAACTTTTCCTCTTTATGAATTGCCAAT
Organism: Pinus taeda; assembly: GCA_000404065.3. Classification (NCBI taxonomy): domain Eukaryota; kingdom Viridiplantae; phylum Streptophyta; class Pinopsida; order Pinales; family Pinaceae; genus Pinus; species Pinus taeda. The sequence continues at coordinate 150,386 of APFE031513272.1, forward strand.
GGGAAATGAATTTCCTTGCAACTTACCAAGACTACAACTTTCACAAACTTCCTTTGGTTGTCTGATCAACAACAAACTATTCACCATGATCCCTCTATGTAACAATTTCAACCAACTGAAACTTAAATGTCCAAACCTGAAATGCCATAACCATGGGTGATCTTTGATGATCTTATTAAAAGCAACAAACAACTTATTTTTCAATATTAAAGGAAACATCTTATTTTCATTTGGAATTTTGCAATTAGCCTTCCATGCTTATCAATAATAAGACATGCATTACTTCCAAAACAGACTCTAAAACCCTTTTTTTAGCTACCCAATACTAATTAGATTATGTTCAATATTAGGAACATAATACACATATGGGTTCTACTTCTTTTCTCCATGTTTGATGTTAATGGTTATACTTTACCCAAGACATCTACTTTGTTACCATCTCCTAATTTTACTTTTAACTTTGCATATTCATCTATATTTTCAAACATATCCTTGTTTTCACTCATGATTTCTACAAACATTATCTAAAACCTACACTTATTTGAATTCTAAATTCGTGGACTTATGCAACAATAGTCTAATTAACAAAGTGCTTACCTTGATTACTAGTACTACTTCGTGGACATCCAAACATTGTTACAATATTATGAAAAAAATGAACCTAGTCATAGATTGAGCAATACAACATAGAGTCATCATTGTTTCTACCTATTTTGTAAGGGAAATGGTCATAGTGATGCTGTATCATGCCCCTAACTATTGCATGACTATTGCATAGGTTTTTCAACATGTTTAATAAAATAAACTATGTAATGGTCTAAAGCATCCTTACCACATTGGGTTATCATGGCATTTCATTCTACACAAAAAGTTATCCCACCTTCTAAAAAACATCATACCTCTTAGCATAATATGGGGCATCAACGAACAATGTAGGCCACCAAAGTCCATTGTATAACATTTTTTGTACTATGGATTTCACTGCATAATGTCCTCCACTTAGATCATCATGTCTCTTCTAAAGGACTACATCTCATTCCTGATCTATTGTGCATCTACAAAGAATATGATCATTACCCAATTTATAGAATTTCCCAGTGATTAGTTGAAAATTTTCTACATAAGCTATTGGTTAACATCATTATTTCTTGCCATATTTTTACAACATGTAACCACTACTTAGGAGCTTTATATTTTCAAGAAAGTAATCAAGAATAGATTCTATATAGCAGGAAATTTCTCTAACACTCCTAGGTCTTCCTAGATTGTGTCCTTTAAAGATGATATGGTCCTACATTCTCCTTTCCAAATGTCACAACAACTAAAAATTCAAATTCATGGGGCAACAACAACTATTTGCAAATCCTTCCTTGTAGCACTAAACAACTCACCAAGTGTGTCAATGCAAACTCATCAATGAATAACTTGAAATGTCTTCCTAGCAAACAATGTAAAAAAATTTGTAGTGCACACACCATTACTAATCATTCACTTTTTTCAATGGTGTCATCTTGCTATGTGTAAGAAAACTTCTAGCTCGAAAATATACATAGGATGATCTATCACATATTCACCTCCTTTGCCAAAACACCCCCCAATGTAACACCCAATGCATCCACATGCACATGAAAGAGCTTCTCTAAACCTTGGAAAACCAATATAGGATTGGTTCCATTCTCCCCTTAATTTGTGCATAGAATTTGTTGTTGCATTATGTCCAAGCAAAGGGTACATCCATCTACAACAATTTTTCCAACAACATCATAGAATCTTCAAATATTCTGATAAATAATTGGAAATAAAATGTGTTCCAAAGTATATTTGGGCATTTAAACATTCTTCAGTGGCTCAAATCCACAATAGTTATCTTCACAGGTTGCACCAACAAATTATCCTTGTAAACAATGTGCCCAAGCAACACTCTAAAGGGAGCATATAGGATACACTTAATATCCAACAAAAGTTTCATCTACCTACACCTTTCAAACATTAGCGAGAACAAAGAAAAATGGCTTTTTTAACAAGCTATATACAATCTAATCATTGAGATAAACTTCAAGGGACTTTATGAATATAGTTACAAAACATAGCAAAATCATTATTAGAGAAAGCAAAATAGAAGTATTATTCATACCAAAAGGTTATACATTATACATGAAAGACTCCATTCAATTCCAAAAGTAGTCTTTGCTTTAATTTTCTATGTGATTTGTACTTGATGACATCCTAATAAGCCATATGTAAAAGTGTATGCTTTGTTGTATAAAACTTTCTTCATGCATTTGTAATTGAATGATGTTGGAAAAGGACAGTGAATGTTAAACTCATTCACTTCATAAAAGCTCAGACATACATGGATTCCTCCAATCTTCTTACACAATGAAGCTTGTCCATTTAGATTCTTTCTCTTGGAAAAACAATTTGACAACCAACATTTTTGTAGTAAGTCTTTTGGAAATAAACTATGTTGGAGTGTAAAAATGTCCTAACATTTTGAATGGATACTCTGCTTTTCATTAAAGAATCTAATTTCCAGATACACCAGTGAGAACCAGATAAATTTGTTAAAAAATTAATCATTAAAATAATAATTTATTTAATAAAATTAAAGTTGAGACAACTCAACAATAATAGATAAACAATGGTGCATAGACACTCAAGAAAACAGCACAAACATCAATGATGAGAACATCTATAACAACTCATAGAAGGACGTGGTCGAGCATAATTCCGCATTAGTTCCAAAGCCAAGCATTCCATAACATCAGAGTGAGAAATTTACCCCTGAAAAGGAGGTAAGTGGCAACAAACAAATCCATGTGTCAGAAGGTTTAGATTCTGACAAAGAATTCCCAACAAATATAAAAGAGAATCAAATGACTATTGTATCATCCACACCCAATGCTGGTAGTTGGTGAAAAGTGGAAAAAAAGAAAGGTAGAAAAGAGTATATTAGTTTTAGCCCTTTTATGAGTTTCTATAGATCCTGAGATGACACGATCTGGTTTTCATGCATATGCTATTTAACATCTATAATATGTAATTTTGTTCATTATGAATAAAGTTGTGGTTTTTTCTTTGGAAAAAAAGAAAGAAAGATAAACCATCGTTAAAATTAAATTATAATTAAGAAAACATAATAAATATTATTTGGTTAAAATAATAATGTCAATTAAGAATGAATAATAAATCAAAAGAATATTAAAAAGGATAGGATAAAATATGAAGAAATGTTAATAAAAAATTATAATATAAACAAGGGTTAGATAGTAGATAGTACCGATTGTTTAACTTAAATATAGTTTAATTAAACTAAAAAATAATAAAGCCAAATTTTTTATCACAATAATAAAATGCTATATTGTATTGTTGAATGTCATCACCAAAACTTAAGAAATGTGATTAACTAATATTGCTTATATTGACATATATACATTTATGTGTGTGTGTTTTTTTTAATATAATAATAAATCATCTTAAATTGAAAACAAAGACGAAAAGCTATAATTCATGAAAATGAAAAAAGAAAAAAGAAAACAAAAAGTTAAATAAAAAGGAAATAAAACTAAAAACAAAAAAATAGTAACTAATAAAAATGGAAGTTACTAAAGAGTCCATAATAAGACCTCAACCAATCACCTTACAAATAAATAAATTTAAATAATAATAAAAAATAACAAAAATTGAATTCCACTGTTGAACTATGGATAAGCGGTAATTTTTTTTGGTCAAAGACAAATTAATACATAGTAAAAAAAAAAAAACTAAATGTGTAATACCATGCTTGCGACATGTAAAATAACATGAAAATACTTTGTTGATAATAAAGTGGGATGAAATTATCTTGATCACATTTGTGATTATACATTATCGTGATCTCCTGGGTAACTTGTTAGCATTTGTGTCGCTCCTTTGATGCCTCCTCTTGATGCTCCCTCTGTTGAGTGTGGCTTCCATCTCCTAATTCGTTGGCTTTCCCTCCTCCCTTGGTTGCTATTTAAGACTAAGAGGGGTTCACCTTGAGCTTGACATCAATCTAGCCTACCTAACATGACATTATGATTAAATTATTCCATAGCATGCTCTTGTAGCTTCCCTCCTAGCTCCATCTTGGTCTTAGTGGAGTCTTGTTTCCTCTGGTAGCCATTATCCCCCAACGAGCATGATGTTGGCGTAAAGGTGGAGGTCATGGTGCTTAAGGAGGCTACAGAGTGAGACTATGTGCCAAGTCCTCAATCCACAACTTTCATGAACACACCCCCCAGAGATCGAGGAGGAAATTCAACTTATAGAGGCAAAGATTTGGTAGCAAAAACAAGTCACCTTTGACTTGGAGGTCATGGCAAGCATAAAATATTAGGTTCCTACCACAAGTAACTCTAGATGTCGTTGGAATCACCATATTCATGCAATGGACCTGTATTGGAATGCTAAGTTGATGTTGGGAAACAATCTTATGGATAAGAGACAAACTCAAGTCAACATCATGCATAGACTAGATGAGCTCAAGGATCTCATGTTGGATGTGGAAGGGAGGCTTTATAGGCTTGAGATGGGATCATCACCCAACTCTCCCATTTCATCACCATGCAAGATTGAGGAATAATCCATCAACCTCAACACCTCATTGTCTTCTTGATGCCCACGTTTTTTATATTTCATGGTTTCATCCTTGTTGCTCATGCTTGCCTATTTGAGCTATTAATATCAAATTTTTTAGAGTACAAGTCTAGATTTCTTTCCTTGTTAAGTGAGACACTACAAATTCTAAAAGGTCGCCCATTTTGGCTCTTGTTGTTTGTTTCCCCCATGGTGGAGTTGTGTTATCTTTGTGCACCTTCAAGAATTGGATTGTTAATTAAGGTTAAACTTTATTTCCTTAGACTATATTCTTTTGCTTTGATTTGGTTTCCAGGGTGGCAAGCCAAAGACAATAATAACAATATTTAAGATGTAATTATCCGATATTTTCAATGCAAAACTAGCTCAAGAAAAAGAATAAAATAAACTTAGAAAATAAGTCAATAAAAAATTATAATATAAATAATATGAAAATAATGTATTAATAATAAAATGGAATGAGATTAATTAGCTCGCTAGATGTATTGGAAATTTGGATGGGGCGGGCTCTGCAAACCCCAGCGACAGTGAGTGTTTTGCCCTAATCGGACGCCCTTTCCCTTGCAGCGTGGCCCTCCTCGCAATATCTCGTGCCACAATTATCACAAACCTTCAAACAATTATTATTACTAGTGATTCAATGAAGAAGACAATCTCTCATGAAGAAACGAAAGTTGGATTTGAAAGTTCTCCTGTAAGGCCGATCAAGCCAAGGCTTCTTATAATGCTATGTTGAAATCTCGATCTATTCTTTCGATATTTCAAGAAGCTAATTCCACTAATGTTCCGTTGGGGAGGGAGCCTTTAGTAGTACAATATTTTTTTTCAAAACAAGGCTTGGTCTGCAGATTTAATGGGTTTTGGATGTGGTTGACTGATCTCCACGAGTAGATTTCTAATTCATGGAAACCTCTATTGTCTGATGATCTGAATATTTACGCTTTGGATCAAGTTTTTTTGTTGTTTTCTTTAACAATTTTGAGGATAAGAAGATTATTTGGGATTTAGGGCCTTGGTTCTGGGGTAGTGATGGCCTCTTCATGCAATGTTGGCTTCCTTCTTTTTATCTGGTTATAACAATAATCTATTCAACTCCAATTTGGGTAAGGCTCCCAAACCTTCCCCTGCATCATGGGAATCTTCCTTTGTTAACTTCTATTGGAAATGCAATAGGGAAGTTTTATTGTCGTAGTTCAGAAATTGAGCATTTTCTTAAGACATATGCTCGAATATGCTTGGAGATAGATTTTAATAAAGGTTTTCCTATGGAGATAAATCTAATGGATCCAAATCTCATTTGGGTTCAAAATATTGAATATGAAAATGTTTCATTCTGATGTCGAGCATGTCATGAAATAGGGCATATAATCAAGAATTTCCTCAAGTGATTGCCAAATAATAGTTAGGAAAAATAGGTGGAGGCCTAAATGGTGGGAAGGTGCTCAAATAGAACGTTACACTATATAATAAGAGATCTAGGGCAAGGAGGAAACAAAAGAAATTAAGGAAGAATTTCATATCAATGGGGATCCACCGGATAAGGAAAAAGACAGTTAAGATTAATCAATTTAGGTTAATTAATTCAATTTAATTTAATTTCATCAATTTATGTTAATTTGATTTAATTTAATTAATTAAATCAAAATGAACTAAAAATTTCATTTTAATTTGATTAATTAAATAAAATTAACTTTAATTAATGCTAAATAATCAAAATAATAAAGTTTACAATTAATTAATTAATTAGTCAATTAAGATCCAGGAATTATGGTAAAATAATTAATAACAATAAATAGAATAATATTAATTAAAACCAATTAATTAAATAAATCAATAAGATAAAAATAATTAATAAATAATAAAACAATTAAATTTAATTAGACTAATTAAATGATAATTAAAACAAAATAATTTAATTTAAATAAATTGAATTACAAAAGATAATTTAATTTAACTAAATTAAATTACATAATATATAACTTCGGGAATATGAAAAATAAAATAAAATATCCAAACTTTAAATTAATAAATTAAAATTAAAATCATTAGAAAAATTAAAAATTAATAAGAAACCATACACAAAAAAGTGTCGGCTTCTTTATAAAATTAGGGTTCTTAGCTTATTTATATCCAGGTCAAAGACTTTTCTCTCAATCAAGCTTTGAAGCATATTCTTTCTTATTTGTCCTGATGATGGACCCCCTTTGGGGTTTGAAACATCGACAGAAGAAACAAAAAACTGTGGAAAATACGGAACATGCCACTACAAGTTAGGAAGAACTGCATGTCAAAGAGGATCCACCAAAAATAGAGACAGAGGAGGCCCATGCCCATAAAACCCTTGCAAACTCTAGATTCTCAATTGAACTCTCAAGAAACAAGATTGGAAATACAATTTCTTGGGTTGATATGACAAATGGAAAAAGTGACAAAGACAACAAAGAATACTCGAAAAAGCCCGTGTTTCCTCGGACTTGGTAGAAAACACAGGTTGGATCCAAGTTGGGAAAAAAGGAAAAAACAACTTGCTCAGGAAAATGAGAAGCCATCCAAAACCAAATCAATAAGTAGTGAATTGAAAGCAAATGTATTTGGATCTTAGGAATATTATGGAAAATGTTTAGTCAGAAAGGGAATACAATTTTTGTTTCATGGAGTACTTAGTTGAGGGTTTGTATTGAGCCTTTATGCTAATCTCAAACTTGTAAGGGACATTGGTAACTCCGAAGAAAAGTAACGGTTTTCGGTCAGATGCCATATTTATTTTTTAATATAAATCCTCATATCTGTTTTCTTTAAAAAAATAAATAAAAATGAAAACACATAAAATAATATAAATGGAATAATAAATTAAAACAAACCAATAAAAAGGGAAAATATTGCAAGAATAAAAGAGTGAGGAGCTATAGATTCTCAAAGAAAAAAAATGAGATGAGGGAGGTATAGATTGTTAAAGAAAGAAAAGGATATGAAGGTTAATTGGTTCTGGAGAATTTTTTTTTTTTTGTAAGGTGAATTCTATTGCCTTAAAAAATGGGATTTACATCAAGAGTATGAACAATCTTGTTAGTGTCTTATTAGGAAGACTAGACCAGATAAAAAAAAAAAACTCTGTAGAGAGGATAGTGATAGTTAAATACTAAAAGAGACAATATTACTCAAAATTTGACTGGGACACTAGTGTAATAGGTTATCTGTGATATCTTTTGTAGTAAAGGAGGTGCAAAACATGGACATGACACACCTAAGTTGAAGGATCTAAATCTGAGACTGCAACTTGGATGGGTTCTTTTGGGTCCTCAAATGTTCTCTGCATTGCAGGAGGTATGTTGAGACATTGTTTTGATATTTCCATTATATGACTCAAGTCCCTCAAGTGTGGGTGTAAGTGCTCCAAGGAATTAAGAACATCTTCATGGTGCTCATGTTGGTCCATAAGTGTATGCCCAAGTAAGAATTTCAACTATAAAAAAAGTCAATAATTTGCATATTCTAGTTGAATCGTCTCCTCATCTGTCCTATGTCTGAGATCCAATTTTCCCATTCTGTAAGGACCTTTGTATCTAGGAGGGAATTTTGTGCATGGAATCTTCCCCCTCGTCCAAGTGATTTCTTCTTGGATAGGTCTTGGCATAAGGTCACGATAAGGCATAGCGAAATCCTATAGTCGTTGGTGCATGCATATATTCCCCCTTGTGGGCCTGCTCTTGGTAATTGGAAACCCCCCTTCAAACTTATGCTTGTTGGTGAGGCATGGCAGTGAGAAGGGCAAGATTGATATACTAGAGTTGAGGTCAGAAAAAACTAGCAAGCTAAGGAATATAGGAGGGGTGCCACATAATATAAGTACCAACGAGAGAATTGTCACCAATAATGGGTCTATTCAGGAGGGAACATAGAAATGGCTTTACAGGAGAGAGGGAGAAGAGGAATACAGATCTCCATTCCTACCAAAACACCGGTTGATGCCGGAAAAAAGGCTTGTTAGAAGTCCACTGGGAAAACAAAGACTGCACCATTCCGACGATTGTCGAGGAATCGGGGTTTAATGACATAGAGGATAATTCATGCCCATATCCATGTGAATAAGGTCGATGACAAGGAAATAATCTTATACCACTAAGAATAGAACGGAGAAAAAATCTCTAGAGCACCCTAAGACATTGGGTCGAGCCAAGAAACAATGTGGTATCAAGTCCTCGGATGATGGAAGTAATGAGAACCCTACAAGTTACAGAATATAATTGTTTAAACAAAATTATGAGAGTTTGGTGAAAGTTACCAAATCCTAGACGTTATTGCAGAGTATAAAGGGGAACAACAACCATATATTGTTGAAGTCCCGACCGGTAAGGAAAAATCGTGATGAAAATGACCACTACGTAAGTTGAATGGCTGCACCACCTCGACGAAACCGCACCACATTATGCCTCTGCTACCCAAAATGCACTATGCAGGGAATTTTCCCTCAAAATAGTTGTGAGGAAAGTTTTTAGATTGATTTCCATGGAGGGGGACTTGATATCACGTTCTTACACAAGAGTCTCCAACTAGAATTCTATGTAATTAACATGCCACCTTCTTGTTGAAGAATCTAGGGCATTTAGCATTAGTAAGATTCTTCTAGACTTGATAACAATTTGTGAAGTGCTTTTACAATTTATCTTAGCTTGATATCCTTCTTATTATTAGTGTACGTGTTTACTTCATCAAACTGCTACCAAAAACAAAGAGACAAGAACTCAAGAAGTTGGCATTCTATCAGGGCCAAAACCTCTCCATCTTAGAGAGGAAAACCCACACGTAATTCTTCTTATAGAGATTCCAATTGACGAACACCAAGACCATGACCCTTAACCTACTAAGCCACTCTAAGACCAAGACACCAATCCTCTTCTTTGTCACTATTGAGGTCATCATCACTGCAGCTTCACTGAGGTTATCATTACTGTACCTTCACTGAGATATTCATCATAACAACGAGATCATTTCTGTTGCACCATTGCCACACCTTGACTGAGATATTCACCTTGTAATTATATCTCCATTAGGATCATGACTATACCGAGATCATAATTGTGTTCAGGATGAATGCCAAGATAGAGTGTGATACTGTGGGATCACCAAGATCCTTGTCATCATTGCTACCCATCCAAATTTACAGTCCTATACCCATCTAAAATTCAGTCCTGCAGCCATCCTAAATTCAGTCATGCACCCTTCTGAAATTATAGTCCTGCACCCAAACGAAATGCAATCCTACACCATACGAAATAGCAGTCCTACACCATACAAAATTATAGTCCTGCACCTCATACGAAATTTCAGAGATGTCCAAAATTCTATTCTTCTGTGGTGACTTCTATTGCGTATATATAGTAGTTCTGCCTCCATAAATAAGCTGACTTGTCACCATGAACTGTTGTGTCTCCACATATGTGTCGACTTGTCAGTTAAATATATTTTGAGGCCGACATTGCTTCCTTCTTCATCGTTTAGTAGGAAAACTTCTTCAAGAGGATTGTGCTTGTCTTGGAGGGTTGTTCTAGACACTAGGTTGACTCATATATATTAAATATATCTTCAAGAAGAGCTCTTCACATGATTTTGACTCTTTGAATTTCCTATATCTATGGAATGAGCAAGAAATTCATTCATATAATTTATAAAAACAATATTTCTTTTTCTTAACAAGTACAAAGATCATTGATGAATACCGAACCTAGTTATACTTTCCTTCAACACTCCCTCTTAACTAGGGAGGTATTTACAATGGTACTTGTTTATTCTCAATCTAAAGAATTTCTCATAAAAAGAATCAGATTGGTAATCCCATATGTATAGTATCATATCAACCATCATTTTCACAGTGCAAGGCCTTGACTAACAACTCCATCTCTCTACGAGACCATGAGCTACAATGTTGGCGAGACCAATGATTTATATACACCTTCATCATTGTCCCTCAAGGTACATACCCACCTGGGTGTTCACTGAGTATGACCTTCTAGAACTATTCTTATATTGGGTTCCTAGCCCTCAAAGAATATCGATCCTCTTGCCTACTCTTATATTGGATGCCCTACACATCCTCAAAGAGTATCAGATGCCATATGATTACCCAATATTCCCATTCTTTCTTCCCGAGTGAAGACAAGAATTTTGTGTCTATCATGTGTCTACATTTCCATTCATGGCCTTCATCTAGATTTATGGCTGTTAGTCCTGGTCTAGTGCATGACATATGGAATGAAAAATGCAATTATCACTCTTTTTAATCAAGGGTGATCTAATTCAAACTCCCTCTTGATCAGGTACCCATCAAAAGTCCCTCTTAGCTAGGGACTCTTTTATACATCAACAACTTCTTCTTCGCGGATTCTTCAGCTGCTTGATCAACTTATCTCCATGATGCCATGAAATTTAGTTGAGCTTCTTCCTTGTAGGGCAACAACCATCAATAAATTTCCTTCTTATTACGTCACGTCATTCCTTTCTTCATGGAAAGTAGCCTTCGTGGCATACATCTAGAAATTTCTTCACATGGCTACTTCTTTTCTCTCCATGCTTCTTTTAGGAGTTTCCATCCATTGCATGAATGTTGGTTGTACTTGTACTTACACATCTTTTTCTAGTAGCCCTACATGAACTCATCCAGATATTATTCAAGAAATCAAAACATCATATTAAATTAAATCATACCTTACGAGATGGCTCTTCACCATGATATCTTCATGTAGGTATCAACATCTTGCATACATGTTAACACATCTCCCAAAGATATCTATTGTCAAGGGTCTTCATCTTTTTCAGACTTTAATAAGAGTCTTCATATCTCTCCAGGATATTTCCTAGTCAAATCTTCTTGGTATTTTGGACGTTGATTGCCTTCATCATGGTTGCATATCTCACAATCTATTCCTTCCTCACACATTCCATTTCCAAGAGCTTTCAATAAGATTTCTTAGTCAACTACCTCATACTTCATATGAGGACATTTTATGTTGATTTCATCTAGTGTGACTTATTCCTTCTCACATTCTTTTAGAGGAGAAAATCTCTTGATCATGATTCTCAAGATAAAAGTAATGATTCATGTTACCTGCAACCATATGACATGACATTATAATATACAAGCATACATACCTTATTTTACCTTTAGGTCATCTAGGCTTCTTCCAGCAACTCCCTTGATTGAAAAGATCTTCAATCCCTTGATTTGATTCATGTCATCACACCATTATCCCATGAGTTCCATAAGTTGGAGTTCTTGATGAAACACTTGCTCCCTCTCTAGATTAGTGAACCCTCCGATGAGGATTCCTTCAAAGAATCTCGAGGATCTTGCATATCCCTATCTGGCCGATGTTTCCTTTTTTCCTTAATGTATGTTGAGCCTTGTCCTGGATGACATGTTTCTTTCCTTCAATGTTCAATTAGATTCCCAAGAGCTATATCCTTCATGTTTGACTGCCATGGATTTTGTTCCTTTTTTCCTTCATGATATCCACGGTGATGTCACGAGCTCTTGTATCTAATGATTTCATGGTGCCATGGGGCATCTTATTATCATTGTCATATCTTATAACACAAGATATAGGAGCTTATGATAGGATCGTTTTGTGAGGGATACTATCTTACTGATAGGAGAGATTTGATATGTTGAAAATAGCAACAAGAAATGATAAAAATAGAATCCATAAATTCCAGCTTAATTTGTCCTTGAATTAAACTGAGAATTAAGATCGAATTTTATTCTTATATCAACTTGTAATAGTTAACTAGAGTGAGTTGACTTAGTTAACTTAGGAATTTAGAGTTGGAAGTCTTTTTGAAGTCATGTATATGTTCTCCCTATATTATAGGGGCCCAGGATGAGTTATGTATGAGTTGTAATTAGTTAACTCAGTTTACTGAGTTAAGTCCAATTAAATTAGTTCCAAACTGTTTGATAGTGAGTTAACATTCAGTTGGTGCACTAATGCATTAACTAGTGCTACTCTAGTTAACTAAAGATTCCCTCATTAGAAACTCATATATGTCGATTTTGAGAAAGACCCAGTTGAGACTAGAGTGCAGGGACAATGTACTATTTGTTGTATAATTTTTTTGAGTTGTACAGATGGTGCATGCAATCAGGAACTAGACCTAGAAGGGATTGCGTAATTTTGGATGCACTTATTTCCCTTTAATATGGGCTAATCAACCATAGGAATTGCGCAAGGAAATAGGGACTTGGAGAGTTGGAGAATTGGCTAAGTGTTGGACAAGAGCTTGCTTGTGAGTTGGAGATTGATTTTACTAAGTGTTGGGATTGTTCTTGTGGAACAAGCATTCTACTCTCATCTTGATTTTCTGATTAATGCAATATAGATAAAAGGGTTTTGAGCTATGGCTTTCCATGGATACTTATTGTGTTATGTGCCTTTGATTATCTTCATCTTGTCGATTATTGTTTTGCTAAATCTTTATGTGCTTATGTTGTAAAGAGTAGAAGTATATTCTTGTCTCTTGCTTTAGCACATTGCATGGGCTTGTGAATCTATATGATTTTCTACATGGTATCGGAGCTGAGAACAATATACTAGAGGAGATTTCAAAGTTTTGAGTTAAGGGTTACAGGTGAAATTCGAATTTGCAATACATACTTCAGGATCGATAGATGACGTTCTACGGTTTGTGGTTCGAGTACACCTTGGATGGCAGCTCAAATTATATAGCCTAGAAGGACATGATGGAGTCCATGTTGGAGGATAACTGCTTGAAGGAATTCCTTGATAAGGATATTCCTAAGCCACCAACACCGAATGCTTAGAATTTGACTGAATGGAAGAAGTGTGTGGCAAGGGCGAGGTAGATAATCCTTGAGGGAGTTCTAGACCACATTGTCTCGAGTCTCCAGGGGAAGGAAACTCCGCATGCTATGTGGAATGCATTGAATGACTTTTCCAGAATAAAAGTGACCAAAGGAAGTTGGAACTGAAAGATAAACTTCGAAAAATCAAGATGGAGGCGGGCGACTCAATTCCAAATTACTTGACTAAGTTCAGTCAATGTCGTGATGAACTTGGAAGTGTTGGAATCATGGTTGTCAAGGATGATATGGTGAGTCTTGCTATTATTTGACTCCCAAAGAGTTGGAATAGTTATTAGGATTCTGTCAATGGTCGGATTTGATGCAGGAGGGGATCAGGAGGAACACTGAAGATGGGACCTCTTCCAAGGAAGTAGAAGAGGATTTTGCCTTAGTGAGTAAGGCAAAGAAGGCCAAGGGAAAGATGCCCCAAGGCGAGGAGGGCAGAAAGAAGACAGAATTTGATGAAAATCAAGTGTTTTCACTATCATGAGCATGGGCACTATGCCAAGAAATGCCCACAGAAGAAAGCAAGCAAGAAGGAGCCAACAATAGTGGCAGCAGGTGAAGCTTTAGCTTCAAAATTCAAACTTGATTTCACTCTCATTGCATGCATGGTTGGCACTGCCATGGGAGGCATGTGGTATCTTGACAGCGGTGCCTCATTCCATATGACGAGGAATAGAGATCTCTTTAGTGATTTTGAGGAGAAAGACCTCAAGAAGAGCATAGAGTTTGGAGATCACGAGAGGTATAGAGCTACCAGGATCGGTATGGTTACCTTTCAGAGGGAGTTTGGCTCCCCTCTTAGGATCACATATGTGATGTATGTTTCAGGACTAAAGAAGAATCTTGTTTCAGTCGCGATATTGGAAAACAGTGACTATGATGTGGTTTTTAGTAAGGGAAATGTTTTCCTTAGACACATGACCGCGGGACAGGTGAAATAGATTGGTACACGAGTCAAGAACCTGTATGCTCTTGAGTTTCAAGATGCATGAAAAGCCTTGAGGAGCAAGGTAAAGGTTAGAGACTTGGTGGTTGAGAGGGAGAGTAAATTACCTCTCAACATGCAGCCCTAAAAGAATTCTCATAAGCAACTTCAGGAAGTTGTGGAGCAGCCACAACTGGAAAAGCTAAGAGGAGACCGAGTGAAGAGATCTACTCAAGCAGAGAAGAAGTAGTCTCAGACAATTGTGGAGCAGCCACAATTGGAGAAGCCGAGAGGAGACCGAGTGGAGGTTTCCACATGCAAAGACCTCTAGTAGGGGGAAATTTCGAGCCAAGTGGGCATTGGGAGCACATGCAACCATACCTCCAGGTGTGAGGTGGGGCGATTCGAAGTGTTAGTCTCAAGAGGGCTTGGGCAGGGTCCATTGAGTGGTTTTATCTCATGGATCATACATTGTTACGGGAGCCCAAAGTACATAGTAACGGGAGGAATCAATAGGATTGATGCAGTTAGAGATCAAAGTGACAAAGGCTAAAGCAGTTAGATACTGAAGAAGCGTAGAGAAGGGTTGACAACATTGCAGAAAGGCAGAGTCAACAGAAGAGTAGATTTTTTAGTTGACAGAGGCAATAATAGTTAGAGACTTTGATGACAGAGGCATCATTTTGATTCAGGTTGGATGTTTTTTTCTTTCTTTCTTTTTGGAGTTGTTGGAGCAACAACACTAGAGAGAAGTGTTGCATGCAGAACATTCCAAAGGTTCAAGATCAAGATTGAGTTGAATTCCTTTCTTGTTTAGAGGGAGTTTTGAAAATAGCAACAAGAAATGATAAAGATAGAATCCAGAAATTCCAATTTAATTTGTCCTTGAACGAAACTGAGAATTAAAATCGAATTTTATTCTCATAGCAACTTGTAATAGTTAACTAGTGTGAGTTGACTTAATTAACTTAGGAATGTTGAGTTGGAAGTCTTTCTTAAGTCATGTACATGTTCTCCCTATATTATAGGGGTCCAGGATGAGTTAAGTATGAGTTGTAATCAGTTAACTCAGTTTACTGAGTTAAGTCTAGTTAAATTAGTTCCAAACTATTTGAGGAACTAATAGAGAGTTAACAGTCAGTTGGTGCACTAATGCATTAAGTAGTGCTACTCCAGTTAACTGAAGATTCCCTCATCAGAAACTCATGCATGTCGATTTTGAAAAGACCCAATTGATACTAGAGTGCAGGGACAATGTACTATTTGTTGTACAATTTTCTGAGTTGTACAGATGGTGCATGCAAATAGGAACTGAACCTGGAAGGTATTGTGTAGTTTTGGATGCATTGATTTTCCTTTAAGATGGGCTAATCAGCCATAGGAATTGCACAAGGAAATAGGGACTTGGAGAGCTGAGAATTGGCTAAGTGTTGGCCAAGAGATTGCTTTTGAGTTGGAGATTGATTTTACTGAGTGTTGGGATTGTTCTTGTGAGAAAAAGCATTTTAATCTAATCTTAATTTTCTGATTAATGCAATACATATAGTGGGGTTTCGAGCTGTGGCTTTCCCTGGATACTTATTGCGTTATGTGCCTTTGATTATCTTCCTCTTGTCGATTATTGTTTTGCTCGATTTTTATGTGCTTCTGCCGTAAAGAGTAGAAGTAGATTATTGTCTCTTGCTTTAGTACATTGCATGAGCTTGTGAAGCTACAAGATTTTCTACATAATACTCCCTCTTTCCTTGGCCATTTTCTTTAGCTTCCTCCATCTTTCAGTGATATGAACTTCCAAAATATTTCTATAGCATTGAATCTTAACTATACTTATTTTTGTTTTTGCTTGAAGACCAACCTTGCCTTTCCTTTATGCACATGGTTGAGTTCTTTTATCCTTTAATACTATAGACTGCAATTTATCTTTCTCTATCTAGCATAGAGACCATAAATTGTTGGGTGAGGTAACCTTCTTTGTACATTGATATTTGTTATCTTGCTCATCAACGATGATTGCGTTCTTATCATCTTTCCTAGATCTTCATGAAGTTATTCCTTCATTCTTTGATACCTTTACTATTGTGTAGGTCTAAGTGACCTTCTTTACTTTAATTTCCGAGAGTATATCTAGCATTTCATATATCTCTCTTTATGTCTCCTCTTCTGTTATTTAGGTATGAGAGGACTTTTGAGTGATATCATATGAATCCTATGAATCTCTTGATGAATTCAAACAATGCTTGACCTTCATAGACCTTTTCATAGATGTAAATGGTTTCTCTTTTCTATGAGGATTATGACAATCCTCCTTATTCTATGCGAGGACTTTCGATTATCTAACCAATTTATAAATCCCCTTGCAATCATGAAATCATTTAACCAAATA